>OFHS01003267.1:0-14316 GCA_900245855.1 Calvadosia cruxmelitensis | reverse complement strand
ACGAGCCAGAGGCAAGCAAGGTGACGCATGCATTCTCATTGATAGTGTGTCTGAGTGACTTACTTTGAATGCGCCTCACAAACACTTGTTTCTTGTCTTCTTTTGCCAGCTGGTAGTTCTCGGCCCAGTCTGCTCTGGCTGCACGGTCATTGTAGCCTTGACAACCATCGTATCTGTCAACATGCCACACAATTAATCAGAACATGGCAGGATTGGCCAACAAAACGTTCTCTGTTTAAACGGATCTCTAAGCATTGATCTCATCTCAACCATTCACAGCGAGACATAAATAGTGATGCAGGACATCCTCAATCTGCACAGCCATGTTCTGACAAGAGGCAAGGGAAGGAGCCAACATGCTAGATTAAAATACAACCTATGCAACAATATGGTATTCCTCTGTGCATGAATAGCCTGCTTCTACACGCATCATTCTGAGGCGGTTGCCGTGGCCTGAAGCTGAATTGGCAGCAATGATACTGTGGTTGATCTACAAACAAACAAAGCGGACTCACAGCAGCTTCTCTTTTGCACTCTCATCTATTTCAGTGACGATGAAATGGATCATGACCTCTTGGCGTAGGTTGTCTGGTAAAGAGGATTGGAGCTTTGTTTCAAACGAGAGTTCGCTGCCCTGTGAATCAGAACAGAAATCAGAAGATCGATTGCCAAAATGGAACAGTTGCTATTGCGACTGGATCAGATCTTTCTTGCAGCAGTATGAATTTATCACTCAGCTGCGCATTTATTACCAGGTAGATGTCAAGCAAGCATAATGGCTGTTCTTTCTTTTGTCCGTGCATATGCGTGTATCTTCCTCTGCTGATGAATGGAAGAGCATTGGATCTAAAAGAAGACCAGAAGAGAGATCAAACGATAAATAACCAAGGCTATAGAATATCCAACAATGAGGCCGATCTTATTATATGTTTTGAAATCATTTTCATAATTTACGATCTTTTCCATGGCATATCTAATCGGATGGTGTGAAAGCAGAAACCATCAATAATAACTTTTACTGTTACGTGTGATTCAACCATTAATTATCAAAAGGTGTCATATGCGTTTTGGATCATAATTATCTAAAACTAATCGATGATGTCATCAGTATTCTAGAACTTTCAAGGAAAGAAACAAAAATAGAACATGACATCATTGTTAATCTAAAATGTTCCAAGAATGCATCATGTGACTACATTCAAGCCCGCTGTGGATCTAGAACCTTCCTTGATTGTTATCAATTTCCTATAAATATGCTGTCTGCCTGCAGTAAATGAAGGTATAATGATTTTAGAGTAAGTGTCTAGCTAGGTGATTAAATGTACGCTGATTGCTGGATGAAATTATATATGTTGGGAGAAGAGGTGGCACGCTGAGGAAGACGTACATGTGAAATCTAATGGAAAATCTACATGATTTGGGCTTTGACTTGCGAATCGCCGAAAATCTGGCACAGAATAGAAAGCGTTGGCGTGTTGTTTGTGGCAAACACGATGACCATGGCCGCTAATTTTGCAATCATGTTATCGTTAGATTATTATATATGTTGGGATTGGAAGATCCCTTTGATTGCTTCTCCAACTACCCGCGTGGCAAAAAGAACACAATTGTGGATAACTGTGGCACTAACCGTGTTCCAAATTGACGGAATTCGTACATTGTCAGCGAACCATCTCCGGCAAAGAAGAATCCATTCAATTCTCGCAGCGCATCGCGGTCATTTCTAGAAACACAGACATCGACTTGCACTAGCTGATGTGGTATCGTTGAGTATGACATGGATCACAAAATGTAAGAGCATGTCTTATGTTAAACTGGTTATGTCAAACTGTCATAAACGAGTTGCTTTCCTGATTGAATGCCTTGAAGTTGTACCATGACACATAGACACAACACAAGCAAGGCATGCAGAAGTTTTATTCTGCTATTTTTAATGATTGAAGCTCTTCCTTCCTGAATAGATCTCATCTCATTATCAATTCAATGAGGAAATTAATAATGTGATGCAGTCAAACCTGTATTAGTGGTCACTTCTATCTATAGAGCAGCCACCTGTGACCACTCATCATAACCCCAAAATGATACTTTCTATGGAAATCAACCTAAACAGAAAGGCCACCTGTATATATATTGGTCACTTTCCTCAGGCCCCAAAGGTGACCGTTATAGACAGGTTTCATTGTATATTAACTATTGAAAAATTAACATGTGGACACTGGACAGGTTATATGAAATTTAAGGCAGTCTTGCAAAAACAGGGTGCAAAAGGGATTGTGGGAGAGGGTTGAAGCATTATTTTGTTGTCAGTTTAATCCTTACGGTAAGAAGCATTGACAATGGCACACCACTCACAGGATCGGCAGAAGCATTGACAATGGCACACCACTCACAGGATCGGCAGAAGCACAGCTTTGCGTTCAACAATCCACGTTTAGTGAAAAAATATTGTAGCAATTCAGAATTGAATGAAATCTCTTTACAAACATTGTCCTGTCAACTAGTATTGAAATATGTAAAACTAATTAATGTCAAAGGCATCAAGAAATGAGCGATTAAATCACTCGTGTAAATTGTAGAACAGCATATGATAATTAATTATTATTTTGTATATCATTTATACGTCAGAAATATAATCCTATCAATCAATTAATCAACTAATCAATCAATCAATAACAGAAGGATGCTAGAATTGGTTGTGATCATAAATCAATTGCAATGCCAGTCATAATCGAAGCATCTCACCCTGTCAAAATCCGTGCTCCGAACCGAAGACGTTTGGACAGGTCATTGCCATGTGATGAGTCAGAAGTCAAACTACAAACAGGAAATATTCAGAACAAGATCTCAAGGAATTGAGAAACAGAAGACAGTAATCCAGAATGTAGTGCCGACGCAGGTCTTACGTTGACTGATGAAGGTTCCCTTGACGACCAGCCTGCTGGTCACGATGGAAGCGAGGCTTGGAGATCGAGACGCTGCAACAAAAACAAGAACATTGTGTAGCAATTAACCTCCTGTTCAAGATGAAGTACATCAAAATGAGAATCATCTGACTTTATCAGCTGTAAACCTGCTGACGCATATCATATATTTGCATAGCAGACAAGTACAACAGAGACAACAAACATGGCTGCTGCAGACGATTAGTTTTCAAAATTGCAGAAGAGCAGTGTCAGCAGATAGTTTTTTGAAATCAATTAGAATAACAAATCAAGCGGCATGCTTCCAATGATTGATAATTGCATTTGATTCATCCATCTGAAAATGAACATATATTTAATTATGCTAAACAATGTCTATCAAGCATCAGTTGACAGTCTGCCGTGATTCATCATCACCATGGATACTCATAGTTCTTCAACATGGCATCATCAACATTCTTAAGCTTCACAGACTGACGTACAAGATGAAACAGTTTCATATTGATGTTATCGAATGCTAAATTACCCGCCCAGTTGATCTGCAAGGAGAGTTTCTTCTACAAACTGCTGTTTGCGTTGATTGCTGAGGTGATTCTGTTCAAAAGAAATGGAAGTTGAAATTGACACAAGATAGTCCTGGCAACCAAAGCATCAATCGGTTGCACATCAATGCCATTGATCCAGGGCTGTAAATACTCACTACAAAAGTAACGTGTTACTCGTACTCACTACTTTTTCAGTAATTTTGACTAGTAATTAATTACTTTTTCTTTAAAAGTAGTGGATTGGTAATTAATTACTTTCTTGAGTAACGCACTACTTCTTCAAAACAGCCAATTACAAATTACTATTGTATACAATTTTGTTGCTTTAGACCTGCGTTAGTCATGGCGATTCCACTGCAACAAGATCAGATCATGTGTCGATCTTCGTTGTCAGATTTCTCTCGTTGAAATTCTGTTGGCTTTGTGAGCTGCAATCCGAATGCTGTAGCTCTATTGAATGTCGTTGACCTCGACTTACAAGCCAACTGTGATGAGGATAGCTCGTTGCGGAAGAACTTTTACATCTAACCGTCCTTCATTGTTGCCCTCCCAGGATTATTTGGACGTGATTAAATTTCTGAGGGAGAAATCAATTCCACTTAGCAGCAACTTTTTCTCAAAAGTTCCTCAAATAAGCACTGTTCATGTGTTTTGACTCGTGAGCTGTTGAACTGGCAAAGATCTACACAGAAGTCGGAAACTTGCTTTACTTACACAACGGAAAGCAAAACTCAGTAACAGAATTTTAGCTTCAAAAAGCAGTTAGCCAGTCTAGTAATAATTTGCAATTGTGATTATTGTGAAGACCCATTTTGTTGCAACTATTTAAAAAAAAAGTAATTAGTAATTTGATTGCAAATTACTTTTCTTTTGGAGTAATTTTTAGCTAGTAATTAATTACTTTCAATTTCAAGTAACTGACAACAGGAATTAATTACTTTCCAATCCATGTAATTTTGGTAGTAATTAATTACTGATGTACGAGTAATTTTACAGCCCTGCATTGATCACTTGTCAGATCGTCGAGAAAGAAGAAGAAAACGTCTCCACATGAGTACAAAGGAAGCCATCATTTGAAAATGTAAACAGAAACAAACTACGTTTGAGCCTTCTGCCGTTGATTTTAGGATTAAATGGATTTATGACAACCAAAATCAACATAACACATCCTAAAGAAATCAACCGGCCGAAAGCTCATCAACAGAAATGCTTCTTTGTGAAGCCCATGAAAGGGATGCTCAAAAGAATTACAGTGCACCCTGCCATCCCATTACGCCCATCTAAAAAGAGTTTTTACAAGCCATTTGTTTCCATATTGTAGAAGTAGGTCAGTCAGTGGTTTGGCTACTAGCATTGCCTCAAGTATAATGGCTTCGCTGTCCGTGCGGTGCTCATCCCCGATCCAAAACCTGATAGAGACACAAGCTCCATGCCAACAGTCCAACTTTTACTTTGTTAAAGTGAGATCCTGGGGTACATCTGTGGAATGGACTTCCCTCTTCGATCAAAAAAGTGGCAGACCTGGGCGGATTCAAATATCTTTGTTGCGGGCACTTAGAAGCTTAAATTTGTTTCTTTTTATACAATTAAAATTATTCATATGATTCCCCTCTATATATTGTTTAAAGTTAAAATCAGTAATCTTAAACTTTGTTGTATGATGTATCATGTATCTGCTCCGCGGAAAAACGCTTTGTAAGCTTATCGGATTTTTCAGAATAAATGATGATGATGATGATGAGCTCAATTTTATCAAAATGGCCGCATTGACACTGAGCTACAAGTTCTACAGTTTGATGAAATTATTGCAATGGAGTATATTGCACCTTGAATTTACTGCGCTTGCCTTGAGCTTGGATGGTTTGAAAGGATTGATTTCAGCTACCTAGAAGCTGCTTTTGTGAACTTCTACTTCCACACCAAATGCATATGTCTTTTGCAGAATACTTTTGACTTGAGATTAAGTTCTGCTCCATGAAAAAAAGTTGCTTGCAACTTAATGGATTTTCAGAATAAAGTCATACATACATACATACATACATACATACATACATACATATGCTAGCACACCAAATGACCCACCTTGCTCTGAATAGGTGCGCTGCGGAGGGAAGTGTCTGCATATTCAATTGTGATGTCTCTGTAAACATCCTCAGCAGCCTACAAAAAAGTTTTTCTAACGTCACAAAAGACAGCAAGAAACGAAAGTGTAACAAGGGCTGCCATGAGCGTGTTCACGTGCCACCAAGTGCCGCCAACTGCAGTCCCAATGCATTGAAAAGGTGAGTCACAGACGGTGACAACAGGAGATACTTTGAAGTGCATCAAATCATGCTGTTATCATCAGTGAAGGTCAATTTCAAGGATAGTTCTTGGCTTCCAAAGTTAAATCACGCATCTATAGCTTGTCTTCTGATATGCATTAGTACTGTTAGAACTGAGCATTGTCAATTAATCAGATTGGCAGGGAAAACTTCCAACATGCAGGCAGAGCTGTAACGTAATTCGTTACAAAAAACTAATTACATGTAATCGTTACTTTTTTGAGTAATTTGTAATTGTAATCGTTACTTTTACATCAAAGTAACTGTAGCTGTAATTTGTTACAAATACTGGCTGTAATTTGTAATCGTTACTTTTAAGGTTGACCTCTGTTACAAGTTACCTTACAAATATTGTATTCTTACAAATGGTGACCTTCAGAGAATATTGCCCCTGCGCAGGTTGCTCAACAGGGAGCTTTGTTGCTGATAGGGGAACTCGACAGCACACTGGACCACGTGTTAATCCACGTGTGTTTTATCCCACGCCAGGCCTTCAGGAGACCTAAGTCCAAGTCAGACTCTGTAATGCTATTTTTATGAATAGTATGAAATTGGCTACTTGTGATCATATGGCCAAATGTTCCATTTGTGGTTTCATTTCCGTTTGTCAATTGCAACTCTGAGTTCAAGGGTCACTCCTTTTCTTTTCGAATTTTCTGTTGCGCGTTGCAGAGCATGGCGTCTTTCCTCGAAGAGTTACGTGATTCTATAGTTATCGAGGAGGCAGAAAACGATATTGGTGATGGCTCTGTTGAGGCGCATCTGTGTACACTGTGCTGTATAACATAGTAAGGGTTAGGGTATAAAGTAACTATTATTATTTATAACATAGTAATACACAGTATAGAACAATATAAACGTTAAAGTAACTCTAAAAGTAATTTGTAACGATTACTTTTGAAATAAAGTATTTTGTAATTGTAATCCGTTACTTTTGAAAAAAGTAATTTGTAACTCTAATTAATTACTTTTTGGAGATGTAACTTGTAATTGTAATTAGTTACTTTTTAAAAGTAATTGTTACAGCTCTGCATGCGGGCAAGAACGACCCGGACAATTTTAACATTTGTGCAACCAAGCTAACTTTTTAAACGGTATTTAAGTAATATAGATCTGTCAGCGCTTTAACCTCTTAACTTAATTTTAACCTATCTAGTAGTCTCTAAATATTTATTCCCGCATCGATAAACTAGTTCTTTTAAATATTATTGTATTAATGCTCGACATTCTATAAACCATATCTGTAATGCTAAATGTATCTCGTCCTGGACGTACACAGTAGAATAAGAGTTGAAATAAATAAAATTGATTGATTGACTGATTGATTGATTGATTGATTGATTGATTGATTGATTGATTGATTGATTGATTGATTGATTGAATCAGCTTAAACGTAGGAATCTAGAAACAGTGAAGTAATAATGGTAGACAGGGAGAACGAGGGAATGATCTGTGACATATTACATTGGGATAAGTCTACAATATATCAGTCTGCTGCAATCGTAACAATAACGTCAATGTCTTCATAATCAAGGTGGAATTGAAGTAGGAGCAATAGATTGATTTAATTCTACTGAAGCATTTGCTGAATCACATAAGTGACAGAAGACAGTCTGTCCTGAATTAATTTATCCCATCACAAATACATATAATATAATAAGATCAAATTTGTTTCGATTTGAGACAATTTATCAACTATTATCCTGTTAAATTCAACATTAACATTCTAAGAAACATCGAATGAGACTACTCATTTGCTCTGATCTATTCCACACATTGGTTTTATCAAGTGGAGTTCGTGGCAGTGCGTTCAAAAGGGCAGTTTGGTATTACAGGACAAATACCTCTCGCATTGCCTGCAAAGCATCGCTGCTTGCACTTAGATCCAGTTCAAGGTTTGGTACAAAATCATGCTTCTTTGGTCTGCCACTGGATAGCTCACCAGATCGCTTCCTTGGCTAAACAAGAAAACTTAAAATGTCACAACTATTTATTACTAACGACAAACGACAAAGCAATGGCATGACTCAATTCAAAATTGACATCGGACAGGAACGTTCTTGGCCTATGGAATTGTGTTTTGAATGGAATGCAAATGATCTTCTGTACAAGTGCTGGAAGTGAAATATTACAAAACTAATAATTACTACGTTACATTAAGCTATTTATTGGACCATTTTATAAGTACGTTTAAGGCTATCTGAGATAATTGGATATCACTATAGAAATCAGTTGCATTTCTATTGCAAACATCCTCATCTATGAGTCATGCCGCCAGCTGAAGTGAACTGCCTAATTGACAGATATAAAATGCAACCATGGCAACAGACATGATTTTATCAACCTGTAAACCAAATAATTAAATGCACATGACATCATCATACATTAACGTAATTAGAATCCCTGTAGTGACATAGAGTTAGTATGATATCGCATTATTCCTATCATTTCTTTTTTCATCATCGCATTCTTATTATCGGTCTGATTCATTAACATTTCGCTGCGATTTTATCAGGAAATTAAATGACCTGATTAAATGGACAGCTGTGACATTCCGCATGGCATGATGGGAAACTGGTCATTTCTGCCCAGGATGACTGCCGTGGTAACATCTCAATTATTTTATTATCACGTTTCGCATTGGGTTTAACAACTGCTTAATCGGTTGTGTTGATGCAAATGCAGTTACTGTTTTTGTTAGCAACTTGTTTTATTTTGTTTGTTGGGATGTGTACGTGATTTATGTGCAGCAGGTTTTATTGTTTTACAGGATATCAAGGAACTTCACATGTCCATTGTGTTTGTGGTGCGACTTAGTGTTATACTTGATTCCATAGCAACAAAAGGTGTCTCTTTTTAGTCGGACTTACTTGACGAGATGGGGATACAACTGACACAGTGACTGGTGGTGGCTGAGTTCTGAAAGAATGAAATATACAATTCTGACAATAACTCATATCATAGGAATTTATGCTTGATGTCAGTTTGAGTAGAACTATAGTACTCCAAGGCTAGATTATGTGAGAAGAAGGATAATAAACTCACGTTCGGTGCTTTATGAAACTAGATAACTAGACACTATCAATGAATTAAGCTAGCCCATCCAACGCAAGCTAATACTATGACACATGCACACAAATATCCTTACTGCATTTAACCAATTAGTAGTGAACGGAGTGAACTGGTGTACTCACTGCATGTGTGTTTCATGCGACTGGCGGCCATTGGCCTGTGTGGAAGAACAACACACAAAAAACAGATGAGAATGATGAATGAAAAATTAAAAGACAATAATTATAATGAAACCTGTCTATAATGGTCACCTCTGGGACCTGAGAAAATGACCTTTATAGACAGGTGGTCTTAATGGCCAGGTTGGTTTCCATAGGAATTATCATTTTAGGGTTATGACGAGTGACCTTTATACAGAGGTGGCTGCTCTATAGAGGTGACCGCTAACACAGCTTTGATTGTAGCATGACGCTGTTATCTACGTACGCATCACGAATTAAATGCACATACAACCAAGTGAGCAAATCAACCAAGTCTACACCAGACGAACTAATTAATTAAGGTTATCAATTGCATTCATCTATTTTGTCATTTCCTTCCCGCCCGCATTTTCAAACTCTAAACTACCACTGAAGGCAAGAGACACTAAGCGCTGAAACACTTTCAGACTTCAATGAAAGGTCACAATCGTTTCTTCTTTAAAAGGTTGAATTTCAAACCATTCTTGAAAAATGATCGACAGGATTTTTGCATGATATCAGTAAATTAATAGGACTCTATCAATCCGGTTCCAATACTTCATAAGGCTTAAGATTAAAGATGAAGATGTCGTTGTCAATGATGGTAACCCAATCCAATGGCTTGTCTCCCCAATTGGGGGGTTTGGGGCCTCAACAATTAAAACGAAACAAAATGCCATGGTTGAATGATTTTGTCAGCTGTGTCTGGAGTCGAAACAAGAAGTTTGATCCTCAACCACACACCTACCTGCTGCTAGACCATGCTGTCATCGGTTTTTATGAAATTCACGTTTGATTGTTCATAGATACTATTAGATAGGTACACAAAGAAACAAGTACTTAACTTAATTTGCTGTAGTCCTTTTGTAGACTAAAACGTTAAACGACTAATACATCCATCACAAAACAAAGCTGTCGAAGGAGGACATTTTCCATCCTCACTTTAGATCCACTCACATTCTCATCGTCAATCATGCTATCCAACGCAAGTCGCGGGACTCTGGAAATCAATGAAAAAGGAAAAGAGCATAAGAAATCAGTCAAGATAATTGTGACAAATTTAGCAGCAACAGAAAAGATCTGTTTTAAACGCTAAGTACTGTCAGAAACGTAAAAAGGCGTGAATTTGTCATGCATTTTCACATGTATTCTCTTTTTTCACTTTTCAAACCCACTTCATAACTTCTTCCTTTCTTTTCAGGTTTGTGCAATGAGGCATTCTTAAGTGCATCTGACATTTGAGCTCTCATCTTGTTTTCCAGTACTCTCAATCTGGATAACATTAAATAGGTGGTCGCTTGAGACAGGTGGTCATTTAGTACAGGCGGTCACTTCAGACAAGCGGTCCAGTGTGGCCACAGGGTCACCCCAAGCCCCATGTGTATCAAATTAAAGATAACAACAGACAAATGTGTTCTTAACTCAAGAGTGTTTAATAAATTACAATCATCACGAGCCGACTCGTTCTTTGATCGGGCCCGTTCGTGTGACACAAGATTACATCAGTAACCAAACTACTCAGATTACAACACCATAAACCTCGCGGACCCTGCATCATGGCGGGGAATTTCAAAATAACAATTCAACCCGGCAAAGGAGGGATCTGCATGTAAGCGGGGTTAGTGTACAATTTTAAAATCTATTGAAGTGAATTCTCAGAAACAATTTTTATTCCAATAGATTGTTGAATTATGGGTGAACAGGTAGGTACATAATTTTTGAAAATTTGGAAGAAAAGTTGAGTACGGCATCAAATTTGACTATTGCTGAGCTCACCCATTTGGTGCCTTTCGTCCACTTGTCTTCCTAGCTGGCCTTTGTTCAGTTTCCTAAAATATCAAAACAACTAATGAGATGACTAATTTAATGGCAATTTTTTACTAGCGTCACATTTCAATCGACAGCGCTACCATAACGTACCCATCAGCAGAGCTGTAACGTAATTCGTTACAAGTAACTAATTACATGTAATCGTTACTTTTTTGAGTAATTTGTAACTGTAATCGTTACTTTTACATCAAAGTAACTGTAGCTGTAATTTGTTACAAATACTGGCTGTAATTTGTAATCGTTACTTTTAAGGTTGACCTCTGTTACAAGTTACCTTACAAATATCGTATTCTTACAAATGGTGATCTTCAGAGAATATTGCCCTCGCGCAGGTTTCTCAAAAGGGAGCTTTGTTGCTGATGGGGGGCACTCGACAGCATACCGGACCACGTGTTAATCCATGTGTGTTTTATCCTGCGCCAGGCCTTCAGGAGACCTAAGTCAGGGTCAAACTCTATAATGCGATTTTTATGAACAGTATAAAATTGGCTACTTGTGATCATATGGCCATCTGTTCTTTTTGTGGTTTCATTTTCCGTTTGTCGATTGCAACTCTTGTTCAATAGTCACTCCTTTTCTTTTCGAATTTTCTGTTGCACGTTGCGGGAGCATGGCGTCTTTCCTCGAAGAGTTAAGTGATTCTACAGTTATTGAGGAGGCCGAAAACGATATTGGTGATGGCTCTGTTGAGGCGCATCTGTGTACACTGTGCTGTATAACATAGTGAAGGTTAGGGTATAAAGTAACTATTATTAGTTATAACATAGTAATACACAGTATAGAACAACATAAACGTTAAAGTAACTCTAAAAGTAATTTGTAACGATTACTTTTGAAATAAAGCATTTTGTAATTGTAATTCGTTACTTAAATTGGAAAAAGTAATTTGTAACTGTAACTAATTACTTTTTGGAGATGTAACTTGTAATTGTAATTAGTTACTTTTTAGAAGTAATTGTTACAGCTCTGCCCATCAGAAACATAGCTGCTGAAAGACAAATGACTCTTACATCTGTCTGTACAACCCCTGAGAAAACACTGGCGTGCCGCTAGGGAGTGTGCATACCCCAATTCAGGACCCCTGCCATAGAGCATTCCAGACGAAAGGTGGCCGGCACTGGGACAGATTTCCCACTCGTACAGTCATACCATAGGGTCATACCACTGGCAATGCACCACTGGCCATATTCAAAATCAAATGTAAAGAAACCCTTTCAATTCAATGTAATCTAATTAATTTCTTTACTTGATCAAAGTAACATTTTTTCGTATAGAGTTGAACTTAGGGTTTTTAGCTACTTTCCGTAATGCTGATGTTTGCATAAATCAGCATTAAGAAAAGAATAACTACGTACAGCAAAATTACGAATAACGAATCCACGATTTCCATTTCATTTCAGCCAGCATCTTACAAGGGACAAAGGAGGACAACGACATCGAAGCACAACAGCTGTCAGGCACCAAGTATACCTCTTTGCTGTGTTTTCTGCTGGGAGAGGCGTTTTTCTTCATATCTCCGTCATTTACGCTGCCAAATATGTTAGCGTGTGTACTATGGTTGCTGTGCGGTGTCCTTCCCGCCTGAGGACCACGTCGATAAGACATCACCAGCAAGGTACAGCCCTGATTACTCAGCAACAGAGGACTCTGCCTTGGCTTGAGAAACTCACAATAGATTTTTCCAGCGGATGATGCTATCCAATCTGCGCTGCATGGCAATTGCAGTGAATAGGATGTGACAGAAGCCACAATCGGCGGCCATGTTGCGTCGCTTGATCACAAATGGTCGTCAAACAAAACAAGGCCTCGATGTCACGCAATTGCCGCACTCTACTCCGTTGCCTGGCAACAGGCGTCATCATGTTTGTAAAAGAGGACACGTTGCACATCTCAATATGCGATTGCCTCACGCCACTAGCAGTTCCTGTTCGGCCAATCAGAAGGCGCTCTCTTCTTCTTGATAGTCGGATTAAATGCCATTATTGTTATCCTTGATCATCTCTCCTCTGGATTGCTGAAATTGTATTGCGTTTATTCATTTGATGCTATCAAAATAATCTTCCCCAAACACCCTGCGTGGTCCTGAGGTAGTGTTGGCATGGATGAAGAATTGCTAGAATATAATAATCAGAGTGAACAATGCTAAATCACTGTAATTCAAACGATCTGTAAAATGAATTATGATTGAGTTTGAAAGGTTTTGTCTACTAGTCCAGATGCATTGGGGATCAGGTCTGCCGGTCTGCTGTCGATTTGACTGAATTCCTTCGCGTGTTCGGATTTAATTGACTTATCGACAAAAGACCTTGTAAGTAAGACACTCAACGCTGTTTGGTGATGTCAAATTAGGACTTTTGTAATGTCTATCTTTCATGACTCATGAGATCTTTTTCATTTCAAACCCGCATGCGCTGTTTCCTGACGATTGCCAACTGCTGACCATTTGTGCATTCGTTCATGCGCGTTGATCGAAGTGTAGATCTGTGACCCTGTGGCCACACTAGACCGCTTGTCTGAAGTGACCACCTGTATTAAATTTTACAAACTCAACACAATCTACAGAATTGAAAATTACAAATTGAAAGTGTAGTTTAGTAAAATCGAGTTGAGATTGAAAAGTACATTTGTGAAAAGTACCTAGAATGAACCCCAGCAGAATGCTACCATCCAGTGTTTCCAAAACCCCAATTTTGTATCTTTTGTCCAGCTGAGGTGACTCATGGTAATGCTTGATACGTCCAATGTGTGAGTTGACAGATGGTTATAGTTCATTGCTCAGTTCTTTTATGAGCATTCCAACAAATGGCAAACTACTCTTACCTTTCGCTTCCCCTGATGCAGCAGAAGTCAGGCAGGATGATCAGCTTCTCTTTCATTATTATTATGCTCGACGTGGCATTCTACCATTTGTAACTCCATCAAATTTCGTACATTTTCTCATCAAAGTTAATTATATAAATAACAGATCTTTCGTTGAGATTTTTTAAGGTTTACAATTTCATCTGTCGTGAAGAGTAGCTCGTAAGTGGTATTGAATCAATGTCCTTTAAAATCCCTTTTCAACAATGATGTTTATGATTCCATCAAATGGAAATAAACTCAAATTCAT
Organism: Calvadosia cruxmelitensis; assembly: GCA_900245855.1. NCBI lineage: Eukaryota > Metazoa > Cnidaria > Staurozoa > Stauromedusae > Kishinouyeidae > Calvadosia > Calvadosia cruxmelitensis. Next base: position 336 of record OFHS01003267.1, on the reverse strand, counting down.
CATACAAATTGATCGTTATGCAGTTGATTTGATGGTCGAGGTACCGAGACGAGACAAGAGACGTGTTATCAGTCGATTGGCATTGAGTGTGTATTGGAATGTCAGTCATGTCAGACACACCCATGGTCATGACCGAGGAATGGTCAGTCTTCATCTTACAATTTGGTTAGATTGTAGCTCTCGGTTGCAGATAGCATAAGATTATTATGAAGTGTGACATACTGATAATCATACAATGTAATATATTGTCATTATAACATAACATTTTGGATTCTCGCAATCTGATTGGCTAAGAGCTATGTGTTATCAGGCAATATCACATAGAAATCCATGTGA
>OFHS01003266.1:0-17603 GCA_900245855.1 Calvadosia cruxmelitensis | reverse complement strand
TCACAACTTTTTCGCCTTGATCCCGTTAATATTTCGAAAGTCGACTTTTTTTGAACCACCCTAATGTACATTCATAAACAAAGTTAGAAGATCTGGACTGCATGATGAAAAGCATTTGAATAAAGATAAGAACAACTTTTGGCTTTGGAAATAATCTTAGAACAATAAATAGAGAATTTGCAAGTGGATAAAATGTGAATTCCGATATCTAGAACGGTATCAACTGAATGTATGTCAATACCGTTTGGAGCATATGGACAATTAGCAACATCTTCATTTCCAGCAGAGATGATGTTGCACTTTTCAAAGGCAATCTGTGACTGCCATTCTAGTGCCAATGAAGTGAGGTTCTGCAGCGTTCTGACGAGTGATAAAATTGTTTGCATTTTCTCTCGAATAGTAAATGTTTGCGTCATCAGCGACCATTTTCATTTGACAGTCAGGTTCAAGACAATCAAAGATATCATTTGTGTACAAAAGAAACAGAAGTGGTCCTGAGCCTTGTGGAATGCCGCTTGTGACAGAAAATGGATCAGATAACGATTGATCTATAACAACCTATTTTGACCGACCACTCAAGAAAGATTTCCTACTGTTCTCGTTTTAATTCATTTCCTACACTGCATTGCTGTTTATGTATTCCTAGATCTCTCGACAACATTAGATCAGATGTAGTGCCTCATCTGGTTAGAAAGCAGTTCACCAAAACGAGGCAGACACCCCTTGTCGTCGGGAAGGAGGCCGCTCCTGTTGCTGCGACTTCCGGTGAAACGTTTCCAGGTTAGCTTCTTTTTAGATCAATCTGATTGGCTGAGGCTTGGTAATGTCATTGTTAGTGATAATGATTGTTATGGTGTCGTCTCCAGACGTCTACAGTTATGCTGTTGAAGACGAGGTCCATTCCAGTGCTAGAGGATGGTCCTCGTATCCATGTCCTCCTTCGACCGGAAACGTCATCCGTTGCCATGCCCTTGTTTGCGATGACGTCACCACATGCCTTCGCGTGAACACACTGCCGGCTTATTCGTACGCTAACCGACAGGTAGGACATCACCCATTTGACTGCTGAAGGCATCGCCATGACGACGCATCATACGCTTGGCCAATCCTCTTTTCTTATGCACTCGCAGGCCACCAAGATTTTACCTTTCTTGTGCGACCAAAGTGATCTCGCTTTCGTACACCCCTTGGCCACCATCAAGGAGAGGTCGCAGGTATGTCGACTGATGCGTTGTTGGACTGTTCTCGTAATGGAATGGAGTATCATGTTACTTGAATTGTTTTTGCACGCAGGTTGGCAGCGACTCGATGGTCGGTGATTCCGTGTCCGTGGCTGAAGGCGTCTCTATCAAGCGATCTATGATCGGAAAACATTGCGTCATTGGAACCAAAGTCAAAATCACCAACTCGGTTATCATGGACCACGTGACTATCAGGGAGGGGTCAGTGCAGTGCTGTGTGCGCGTGTGTTGGACTGGATCTCTGCGCATGTGCCGTTGTGGTTGTTTCTGCTGTGACTGGCTTACCTCTTTCGTTTGAAGGTGCGTGATAAATGGCTGCGTGATCTGTAACCATGCCTACGTAGCTGAGAAGTGCCAATTGAAAGACTGTCAAGTCGGAACCAGCCATGCGGTCAAGGCAAACGGTCAGTCTCTCTCTCTCTTTCGGCTGTCATCGTCTATCACGAGATCGAGACCATTTTATTTCGTTCTGTCTGTATGGTCTCATTCTGGTGATTGATTGATTGATTGCAGTGGAATTGAAAGGGGAGATTATCACCAGGGAAACCATTGGATTCGATGATTGACTATTGGCTGGCTGACATCAGCGTGTCGCTTGCCTTCCCGTTCGCAACCCGACGAAGGAACATTGACTAGCCAGCAGACCACTCGGGATAATGTCACCGTGAACATAATGTATCTTAATTCAACTCGAGCGGGTTGAAATTCGCGCGTGCTGCGTCCCGAAACCAGATGAACCATAGAACTATGAGATGAACACGAGATTGTGACATAATATTCGTGATGGCCATCGTGTTTTCATGTGTCGTGTCTTCTATTCGAGACATCAATCAATGGCTGACGCGAAGGAGGATGAAAGAACCACGCGTCGGACCCAAAGGAAGCTACTAATTAGAAGAATGAGGCCAGGTAGAAAGCTCAAAAGTTGAAATTATCCCACCTCAATACCACGGCCGGGCTGCTGTTCTATGCCATAGATCCTGCCAGCAATACGCTAATTGAAGCGTGTACGGCTTATAACTTCAAGCAGGAAGGGCAAGACAATTGCGTAAACGAAACCGAAAGGAAAGGGCGTCTGATGCGAAGTAGACCGAGGGTCAATGGAGAGGAAATTGCAAAGAGCACTCAAAGGGTTGCAGGGGAGAAAAAGTAAATTGAATTCTGGACAGAAGAGATCATTTGAATTAACTCCGCTTACTCTTAACCAGTACTTTGTTGTTGCTCAATCCGAACACTGAATATAATTATTCCAGTTCTCCTATTCCCAATCGTCAATTTTTGTACTTGCAATTGCCCAAATCTTATCGAAATCATTACAGCATTAGCACGCCATTTGCGATAATCCCTCGCTCAGGTTCATGACTTTGTTGAGTGCACGCGGTAGATGTTCTCGTCTTTCATGAAATGTCAAAACCAGACTCCATTCCAAGATCCCCTGATATGACAAGGTGCGAACGATGAACCCCGGCAGTCATCACTCACCCTAATGTTTTTCACTGACGTCATTATACAATGATGTCATGAACTTCGTACCTGCTTTCAATTGGATACAGCATTTGATTGGTTGCGTTTGTCGGATTTGACGACTTCGTGGTGCTTTGGACTGTCTGTTCTTTGGATTACATCGTTCATTCGTGGTTTGCTCTCGTTCTGTTGTTGCAGTGAGCTGGCTGCATGATTTGAGAATGGACTGTCTTATCATTTGCCTGGAGCTGGACATAACGACCAAACGCAGCAATTTCTAGTATGTCTTTTACTGACACGATGCGGTGAGTGTCAGTTTTATTATCTTTCGTAACGACTGCCATGACGAATGTTGATCAACTTGTCTTTTGAATTACAATTTGTTGTCTTACGATGCTAACAATTTCACCGTGGCTGCCAACAAGGCCTTGTGTTTGCTGTGCTGTACTCTGTGAATCAATGACAAGCTGTCCTTCTTGTTAGTTGAAACCATGAGTTTAATACCTGCTCGTTTATTTTCACATCCGACATTCTTCTGTCATTTTATTTATTTCTGCTACAAAATTATATGAACCGGTCGTTTAAAATGCCAAAGAAATCCTCTGCAATCACGCAACAACACTTAGCAAACGTGAAATTTTCCTCATGATAGCATTATGTTCGTGCTTGGTGTGCCAGGTTGCCTTGAAGGCTGTGCGTGATACGTTTTCATTGATGATTGAAAATTGCAGAGCCTAGCGCACGTCAAGTCGACGAATAAATAAATCCTGCTCTGATACTTCAGCGAATATGAGAACCGTGTTGGATGCATTCATAAATACACAGTGCAAGAGTGAAGCTAGTATGCGTTTGAATGTCGGGTGTCGAATTATTGACTGGCCTGTTTATTTATTTAGTCTGACTGGCGAGGCTAATCCCAAGATAACATAAGACGCTGAGTAGGCCACTTTCTTGCTGGTCTTGATGTTTGAGTTCGTTGGTTTTCTGCTGCTGATGAAAGCCTTGACGTGCTGTTTTGCTGAGGCCTTGTTCGTCGCCTGAGTTCAATAGCACTGATGGAGTCTTTCCTGTGCCACATCGATGGATGAGTGCCGTGCTGTGTTGGCCAAGTAACCCATGATGCCTGTAAATGCCTTTCTTGTCCCCTCTGCTTCTGAACAGAATGATAGTGACTTCAGTTATCCTCTTCTTGCTTTGCCTTTATCGATTTTCAGCGTGTATCAGTCTGTATCTTTCATGTGCTGTCCTTGGCACCATTTCAACTGGCTTGAATCTGTTGTCGTTCAATCTTCAGTTCGTTTTGTTTATGTCAGGAACCGGCTTTGCTTTATGGCATACATTTAGACAATCGACAGCGAAGCGTGGAAGACGGGCCGTTTGCTATCTCAAGGTCTCCGGCCGGAACAAGTTGAATGTGTTATTGTTAGCGCCGTGATTACTTTCAAAACAAGTTTGATATCGGTGTTGACGCCATCCAAGAGCGACTCGCACTAGCTTTGTCCCGCACACGACTTGCTCCAAATCTGTGTTCCAAATATTGATGTCAGAACAGTATATGTGGCGACCCTGCTCCGCTACACCTACGACCCTCTCGGTCCGATGAGATGGTCACCTTCAACCAGCTTTGACCGACTGTAAGCCCCAGGTTCTCTCTTTCTCTGCACTATTTCAGACATGGACTGGTGACTTGGAGGCAACATAATCACAATTATGGCGACTCATTCGTAGTTGATTGAGATAATTTATAAATTACGTTGAAAGAGACAACTGAATATTTACAAGGATTATGTACGTACATAAATAGTGCGTTCGACGTCAAACCAGGACCAGAGACCAGAATGATATAAACGTGTTTATTTGAGGAACACATTATGAATATTACGGGGGATTTTGGCCAATGGTTGATTTTAAAGTTGCTCTGTTCAATTTTCAGACCGTACTGGTACTGGCTGTGATTGACGTCTGTCAAGATGGATGACAAATTGACCAATCTCAGCTTCAATGGTCTTGGACACAGTCAAGACTTGCTCTTTTCCTTGAACTCATTGAGGACAAATCAGGAGTTATGCGATGTCACATTGCAAGTGAGAGGTACCTCTGCCAGAGCCCATCGCGTCGTTCTGTCAGCCAGCAGTCCATACTTCAGAGCTATGTTCACAGGTGAGTCACCTTGCCCCCTCCCCCCAGGGCCGCTTAGACGAATCCTTTCCTGCTGATGTCCACATTGGATATCCATCAGTCTGGCCTATGTACTACAGTCAAACCTGTATTAGCGGCCACCTCTATAGAGCAGTCACCTGTGTATTGAGGCGACTTTTCATGACCCCAAAATGACACTTTCCATTGAAATCAACCTGGACAGAAAGGCCACCTGTCTACAAAGGTCATTTTCCTCTGGTCCAGAAGGTGACCATTACAGACAGGTTTCACTGCCTGCGGCCTACATTTGTATCTGTTGATGTGAGGTCAAATCTCACCAAATAACCAGAACAAATCAGCTTTTCCAGTCAGTAGTGTATTTTGACTAGCCTTTAGTCACATAACTAGTTAGTTTATCTTTTAAAAATGTTTTTCAATTGCGTACTTGCTTTGAATGAATAAAACTCAATGAGATGGCAGAGATGATGGTATATCATTTGTTGTAAGTAGGAAAGCAAGGACATGTGACTGTTACTGTTTGGGTAACTGTGCACCATCATTGCCTCGTTTGGACACCTCGGCTAATATCACAACCTGCTTATTATCACTTCAGTTTGAGAATCAACTATTTTATCACGACTCGCTTATTATCACAATTTTTTCCTGGAAAACAATGGTGATGTTAACGGGGTTACACTGGAACACAGTTCTGAAACACAGCATGACATGCAATTAACTTTTAGAATAACTATAGTTTGCTCTGTGCAATGTACGCACATCAATTTATAGGTATTGTGATGAATTTTCTAGACAAATTAACCTCTTAAACTAATTAAGGATGAGGTGCTTAACAAGTTGCTAATGATAGTGAGTTCTAGCAGTTGATGGCCCGAATTGCGAATGATGATTTGTGTCATTTCTCTGAGGAGCATGATTGAACAGAGAGTTAAATGTTCTTTGTTGACTATCACACCAAAAATGCAAAATTTCATAGGAATCAAAGTACGCTAACTCAATACTGACGCTATTCATTTCAACTTCAGTAAATCATTTGATTGATGTGATTGTGGTAGTATCCTTCATCAGCTCCTTCATCACAGGATTTGCGGCAAAATTGATCGCTGGATCCATAGTTTCCTGACAAGACAAGTTCAATGAGGTGTAGTCGATGGCCACTCTTTGGTAATAAGTTTAAACAGGTTTTGTATTCATACTCCTAAATTCCAGGCGTCGTTCTTTCACCGTGCCACTGCTCTTTTTAATTGCCTGCCATCGTCACTTTGTATTCGATAATCTCACAGAAATGTTACTACAGTGTAACCCCGTTAATATCACCTCGGTTAATATCACAACCCGCTTAATATCACTTCACTTTGAGAACCAATGCTCTGTCAGGATCAACTATTTTAACCCGCTTAATATCACGACTCCCTTATTATCACGATTTTGAGCTGGAAAATCGTAGTGATATTAACGAGGTTACACTGGAATTTCCAACATGACCTCGACAGATTCCTTTTAATGTTTCCAGACCAGCCGACTGTTCAATGTCTCTCACGTTCTGCTTCCACAAACAGCCTGGTTCATCAAATTCTGTAGAGGATATAAGAGGAGATATACCTCAGTATTCTAATAATATGTTCGATGTTGGATAAATTATAGTCTTACCACTCAGGTGGAAACAACGTTCCCTTATTTGCATTCAGGCAAACAGTTAGAACAAACTTGTTAGTACAGTGAAACCTGTCTATAACGGTCACCTTTTGGACCTGAGAAAAATGAACTTTATAGACAGGTGGCCTATCTGTTTGGGTTGATTTCTATAGAAAGTGTCATTTTGGGTTATGAAGAGTGACCTTTATACCCAGGTAGCTGCTCTATAGATGTGGTCGCTAACACAGGTTTGACTGTACCATTGGCTAAATCTCTCTTGTTTTCATTGTAACACTTTGCAGGTGGCTTAGTTGAAAGCACGCAGGATGTCATCGAGGTGAAAGATGTCAATCAACGTGCATTCTTTGAAATTCTAGATTATTTTTATACTTCAAAGATTGATATTAATGAGAACAATGTTCAAGATCTGTTGGCCACCGCTGGCTTACTGCAAGTTCCCAAAGTGTCGAGTGCTTGTTGTGAGTTCTTGAAAAGACGAATGAGTGCCGATAATTGTCTTGGTGAGTTGCTTCGTCTTTGCGCTCTTGTGCAATACCACACATGTGGCTTGTGTTGTTAACTGCGATTGCTGCCACTCAATGTGCTGCTGAGAATGATTCATGGATTTATTATTTCCTGCCAGGCATTGCCTCGTTTGCTGATGCTCACTCCTGCAGTAACTTGGCGCAGACAGCTGCCTCATACGCCAGGAACCATTTCATTGACATTGTGCAGCAGGATGAGTTTATGTTGATCACGTTCAATCATCTGCTAAGGATCATCTCAGATGATAATCTCAACGTCCACACGGAGGAAAGAGTCTTCGAATCGGTGCTCAGCTGGATCAATCACGACTACGAGGCTCGCAAGGTAGTTCACTGTTGTTGTTGTTGTTGTCGTTTGTCAGCTTGGACGTGTTGTTGTTGCTAGTGGCAACAGGTAGTATGCTGTAACTAAGGCTGCATTCGCTCTTTTTCGCTTGGCAGGGGTACGCCCACGATCTCTTCAGTCACGTGCGGTTTCCTTTGATGTCTCCTGAGTTTCTCTTGGACCGCGTTGGCAAGGAGGATGCCGTGCGCAACGACAGCCAATGCCTCGATCTCTTTATGGAAGCCATGGCAACCATCATCTTGCCAAAGGATCGACTGTCGTTACCATCGCAACAACGTGTTGTGCCCAGGAAGAACGTGTCAGCGCAGTGCGTGTTGTATGCGGTCGGGGGCATGGGCCGGAGGACGGCTATAAAGAGTGGCGAACGATACGACCCTCGCGAGGGCAAATGGAAGCCGATGGCCAGCATGATCTTCTGCCGATGGAGTGCCGCCATTGCTCCACTCGGTCCATACCTCTACATCTGCGGTGGCAGCGACGACAGCTCACGTGTTAACACGATGGAACGATACGACCCGTTCAATGACGTCTGGTTACCACTCACTCCCATGGCAACCAATCGCAACGGCGTCGGCCTAGCAGCCTACATGGGCAAGCTCTACGCAGTCGGTAGGCATCCCCGCCCCAAACCCCTTGGTCACTTTTGTTGTTTGAATTTGATTTATTTGTCAAAAATATTTACGAATAATTGACATGCAAGCACAGGAAAGTAATAATACTTACACTAGACGTGCAGCCGAATAACATTTGCAAAACTTAGATAAATTAATGTCAGATAAACGACGCTTAAACAAATACAAAGAGCTCGCGGTAACTCCGTCATCAGGAAGAGCTTTTTCGATGGTTTTAAATGTTTAATATATTTGATTAAGAACGGACTCCACACCGGACGTATGTAGTGTAAGCATGTAAGAGGATCCGTGGATTTTGAGATGTGAAGCACTTGGAGATGAGATAAGAACGTGAACTGGCTTTAGCAGCAGTAGCTGCGCAAATGTTTTGAAAACTTTAAATCAGATGTGACCAAAAGGCCAAAATTGCGAATAGAATCAACTGACGTGAGATGTTTTTTAAGTAACTCATAATTGCATTGGGTGATGTTCTGATTTCCAAATGAGATAGCATTGCATTGATCCTGGGCAAACCTAAGCTGCCAGCTGTCGGCCTATTTTTGAAGAGATGACACGGTAGAGTAGAGAGATATAAAGATTTGATTTGAGCGATTTAACTTGCTGGTATGGTAAAAAAGACATTTCTTTCTAACAATACTCCTGATCTTCTTTGGATATTTTGGCTTTCGATTTAATCGCACAGAGCATGGAACATGTTTCGAGATTCAACCATTTAAAATGTTTCATATTGAGTTCTAGAAGACCTGACCAGAAGAGAGCAGACTTTCAGACCAGTTGATTTCAGACAAATCTTGATTGATTGCATCATAATCGGTTTTCTAAAATTAGGATAGCGAACAGTTCGACGATTCGGTGTTGGATTAGCGCCAATAGCCAGTTTAAATTCAATTGATAAATGATCACGTGCAATGGAGAATGGCTCAGAAACAGGACAAGTAAGGAATGAGATAGGCTGGGTGGAAATTAAAAGGTCGAGAATGTTTGATCCACGCGTAGGTTCTTGAATCATTTGCTTAATTAAAAGAATTTTGATCACGTTGTCAAATCATTTCTGATTGCACGAGGATCCGAAGTAGTATGGGACAGCCCAATTCCTATCGACATTTGGGAAATTGAAATTCCCGCACAATATAGCAGGATATAATGCCGCAGCAGAACAGAAGTCAAAGAAATCGCACAACCATTCCGTCTCAGGCATATCCAGAGCTGATGGGCGTGGATTGTAGACACAAACGAAGCAATAACAGCATGTAGCAAAGCGCAAACCAACAACAATAGCCTCCAATTTATAAGTTTGATTGAGTTTCTAATGAAAATAGCCACTCCACCTCCAGACGATGACGTATGACGATCATTTCGTAAGAGATCATAAATATTTGATTGAGCAATTGAAGTATTGGGAACAGTTGATGACAGCCAGGTTTCGGTAACGGCGATAATATCGTAAATTTCGGAATTATGCAAAATACACAAACAAGGCAGCTTGTTCATTATAAAAGAGATTTAAATAAATGCAATTTAAGGAACTATTGTTGTTGTTGTTGTTGTTGTTGTTATTGAGATCGTTTCTCTGTCCGCGTCTTCAGGTGGCTTCGACGGCTCGAGCCCGCTCAGCACGGCAGAAATGTTCGAACCGAAGACTGGGAAATGGATCGCCCTTCCCAGCATGCAGTATAGTCGGTTTGGCGTGGGCTGTTGTGTTTTGAACGATCATATTTACGCCGTGGGCGGATCGGATGGATCGAATCTGCGTTCGGTTGAACGATACGATCCGTCCACGCGCCAATGGAGTAATGTCGCCCCAATGAATACAGCGAGGTGAGTGACCAGCAGTGGCGTAGCCAGCTCCCAGCTGTTGGTCCTGCTCAAGAAATTTCCAGCCGGGGACCTATAGACTAAGCTATTTATTTCCTCTCGTTTTGCTACTGTTGTGAGCGTGCCAATTGCAAATGAATTCAAATAAAATAATTTGCGAACATATCGAGAGAGAAAGTTGAGCAATTTTGCCGCTTCTTGTCAAGAGAACCCAGTTGCGAAGTTGTTGCTTGCCGTAGCTTGTGCATCTCTATGATCTGTGGTCAAAACAATGCAGTCGCAAGGCTTTGAAGACAGTTTCCAGCAGTGCTGTTTGCTCACTCCTGCTTCTCAGAATAGCAGGACCAGACATCCATTTTTGGACCGCATGGAATGCAGAAACAATAGCGCTAGGCCCGACTCAACCAATCAAATCACAGCAGAAGTTACGTCACTCCTGCTGAATGAAACGAGCAGGACTGCGATAATTTAGTGACTTCAGTAAACTCGTATAGGGCCTCCGAATGGCAAAATGACCTGATTTCAAGTCATTGAAGGCAAGATAAAATTACCTTGAAGACTTTGAAGATATCATTATCTCATGTACTGGAAATACCAATTTCGACTGAATGTCATTTGGTCCTGCTTAGCAGGACAAGCAGGACCACTATCTACGCCACTGGTGACCAGCCAACAATAGACAGGACGGAGCCCACCAGCCTGCGATGAGAGCGCGGACTAATCTTTGTGATTCTGTTGTTATTAGGAAGCAAGTCGGGTGCGTGGCGTTCGGCGGTTACATTTACGCCGTAGGGGGATGCGATCACACTGTGCGCTATTACAACACCGTCGAGCGATACGACCCATGCCTTGACCAATGGCTTGAGATTGCACCAATGTCTTCGGCGAGGAGCGGCTGCGGTGTGGCTGAACTGGATGGCTTCATCTTCGTCGTCGGCGGCTACGATGGCACTAACTACCTCAGCACGGTCGAGAGGTGCGCTCACCATGACAACGCCCATGAGTATTGTTCCCCTTGTTGCCGTCGTGGCGCATGTCCCTTGACCCATCTTGACCTTATCTGTTTCAGATATGACCCGCTGACGAATCGGTGGCACACTTCGACGTCGATGAGTCAGGCGAGAGACTGCGTGGCGGTCTGCGTGGCAACGACGAAACGCCTAAAACGATCTACCGACGCGTCGCGTTCGCCTTCGCCGTCGCCGCAGGGCGTTCGAACCACCATGTCGTAGGGACGCGCCCGTCGAATGCACCGCATGAATTCGAACAAGTTATTTATTATAGGGCCGTGTCATTATTAATCGTAGCAGTAATGATCGCAATACAAGGGAATACGAGGTGAAATCACCAACTGGGACAGATTTAATATTAAATAGCACGATTCTTGTACATTTGAAAAAAATTATTACTGAACACATTGACTAGGAATGACAACATATGTCGAAGAGAATTTAAATTAGAAGGGTTTATTGAAGCAGGAATTGTTTGTTCTTTGATTGGCATTGTCATTTATTGAAGACAGATGTGCCCGTGCGTGCAAGCGAAATGACCAGCGGGAGCCAAGCATAAAACCCTGAACACAACAACAACAACAACCAGCAGCATCAATCAAGTCGACTGCGCCGAGATTGAAGATGAGGGGTCTGGGTGCTAGATGATCAACTGAATAGGCGATGGTGAATTAGTGGCCGTAGCGTGAATGTCTCGCACGCTGTAATTAGACTTAGTTTAACTAGCGACGAATTCGACAGCTCTCATTAAACAAATTCAGACAACTCGACCACGGCGAGTGGTACTTGTTTCTGGTAGGTTGAAGAGCCATGAAATATTCATCGTCTGTTGAATGGAAATCACGCGAGGCAGAGGGCTTTCATTCTGCACCGCCGACAACAAACATTGGTTTCGGCAGAGCGAATGTCGTTATTTTTTAGCTCTAAAGGACGGTCGTCCATAGACGATCGATCGGAGGCAGTATTGAGCGAGGCAGTCATTGGTAGCTGCTAAGCGACCAGTTGCTGCCGCTGGACGTGGTGACCTGGTCGCAATTACGCGTCCGCTGCTGTGGCGTCGACAGCTGACAGCCGCCAGCTCATCTTGCGGCCAGTGAACGCGGACAAACAGCACATTGATGGCAGAGCGAGGACTTGCAACTGATCATGAGTGGTTTGAACAGTGATGGCCTTCCCTGGTTGAGACTAGCATTGGCCAGTGTGCCACCCGTAATGCCTCTATTGACGTTGCAGGACAACAGGCAACGCCGAGCCAAGCACGATGTGTTATTGCACGCAGCCGACCGTCGCCTGAGGCTCAACGTTGGCGGGCGTCGCTTTGAGACGTGGGCTAGCACGCTGGAGAGATACCCCGACACTCTGCTGGGCGGCGGCGAACGAGAACGGTTTTACTGTGCCAACAGCGATGAGTACTTTATTGACAGAGACCCTCAGTTCTTTCGCCACGTATTGAACTTCTACAGGAGCGGCAAACTACACTTCTGCACGGATGATTGCGGTGGGCCTTACGAAGAAGAGTTAGACTTCTACAGGATCTCCCCGCAGTTCGTCGGTATGTGCTGCTTCGATGAATACGATGTTGCCGTCAGGAAGGGCGCCAGCGAGCCACAATCGACCGCCTACGACCAATTCGATATGTCGGCGTTAGCAGACCGACAAGTGTCGAGACGACAACGACTCCACGACGTGTTTCAAAACCCCAACACGTCGCTGGCAGGCAAAGCCACGTTCTACGTCATAGCAGGTGCTATAGTAACAAGCATCGTTGCTACGGTGGTCGAGACGGTGTCATGTGGCGAGCGACAATGCGGCGAATCACACGCCCCTGTCTTTCACGGCCTGGAGGCAGTCTGTGTGGTACTGTTCACTTGTGAGTTTATAGTGCGATTATACGCAGTACCGCATCGCCTGGTGCACTTGCGCAGTTTCACAACCCTCGTCGACCTCTTGGCTATCGTGCCCTTCTACTTGACACTGTTCTTTGGATCCATGATCTCCCAAGATGCAATGCAGCCATTGGTGACCATGCGCGCCTTCCGCATATTTCGCGTCTTCAAATTCATGCGTAGCTCCGACCGCCTCATCGGCCTGGGAAAGTCATTGCGGGCGAGTGCACCAGATTTATTCTTCATCTCGGCCTTGATAGGATTAGGTGTGGTTATATTTTCAATCCTAATTTATTACATTGAAAGCATGGGAAACGCCGATACATTTCGAAGCATCCCTGAAGCGATGTGGCTTGGAGTTCAGACAATGACGACGCTCGGGTAAGTCGCCAGCGCGGCACGTAACTCAGCGATCGCACGCCAGGAGATCAGCTCGATAGCCAATTACGACAGCGCACGGCGCAGCAGAACGCCGCGCGTATCACTGCGACAGATCGGCGGGCGCGAGCTTGTCAGTGGCTGCCGTGCTGTTTGCGCAGTGGCTTCGTTTGCCACAATGAAGGCACCTGTCAACTGTAATGATCTCCTGCCATCTCGTTTGCTTTGCAGCTATGGTGATGTCACACCGAGAACAGCCGCCGGTCAATTCTTCGCAGCCTTGTTCTGCATTGCAGGCATTCTCATCATAGCGCTGCCAGTGCCAGTCATACAGATGAGAGAGAGGCTGGCCAAAAAATAAGGCAAAGACACGACTTCCCATCACGCATGCGCATCACTTCCAACGACATGCCCACGAGAGCTACAGCATTAATCTGCAACTGTCAGCACAACGACATCAACAACCACAACAACAAACGAGAATGGCATTGATTGGTTGTTTCTTATGGGACTAAGGCAGCTACAAGCAGTCTGATGGGAGCGCCCCTAGTTGTTCTTCTTCGCTTCGTTTGCATTTTGCAGGCGTGGCGTTGCCTCTGTCAATTGAGCGACGTTGAAGTGCAACGCAAATAAGACAAAATGAGCACAACAAAAGATGGAGATCAGCACCGGATAGAGGTCGGGCAATCGCGGCGGTGGCTTGACGCTGGAAGAGAGGCCATGCAGGCACACCATGGCCACGCCCGAGGCAGCGAACTGCAAGAGAGAAATGGGACCGCACTGCACACACAGAAACCGTGAAACCACAGAGAGGCAAGCGAGACAAGGCACATCCAGGGCGCTTACCATCAGCAGCGGACGAGACGGTCGAAAGGAGTCACGGAAACACGAAGCGCAAGCGACGACAAACAATGGAACCAACACGGCGTACGAGGCTGTCTGTCCGTCGCGACTGAGCAGTGGATACATGCTGTGGGACAGGAACAGACAGAGTAAAAGGAACAGAAGCAACAACAACAACAACAACAACAACAACTCACACCTACGGAGACTCACCTGAACACAGAGACGACAAGGAACCACGTGGAAGCAAGGGGTCTCCTTGGCAGCAACAAGCACACTGGTCTGGAAATCAAACACAAACAATTATCGACTGAGCCGTCAGAAGAGGTCGAGGCCGATGGAGAAACGATCCCTGGCAACTTACAAGGCCGGCAGAAGAATGGATTTCTCATGCACTTGGAACGAGAACAAGAAGAAAGCGAGAGAACAGTTCACCTGCAGGACGCAACAACAACAACGATGAGGATGACTGCATCGCTTTGGATGGCATGGTTGCTAAGCGACACACCGAAGCGAGGGCAAGACGAGAGTGAGACTGACTGACCAAAGACAGCAGAAACCTATCATGCGACGGCCGACGGAGCAGATCCAGAGAACTAGGAACGCAGGCCAACAGGGTTGATAGGGAACTGAAAATGAAATCAACGAGGTTCTCTGGATGAATTCCATCGTGGCTTGATTGGAGTCAGCCTCACCACTTCAAGTAAGTTTTGTTATGCAGTCAGTGACTCACCACAGTCTCAAGAGCAGGTCCATGCCAAGGAGCTCCTTGAATTTGACAACAACTGACAAAGCACACCACACATTTGCCACCTTATCCTAGGGAAACGACGACAAAGTTAGAGGTCAAGCGTCAAAGAGAGACAAGTCTCGTGGAAACAGGGCCTCGTTTTACCAACCTCGTACAGGCCCCTGGCAAATGGAAAGATCCTGTGTAACACCTGAAAAGCTGATTCTTTGCTGACGAGGAATGGGGCCCAGCTAAGAAAAAATATAAGACGGCAATCAGCGCGCTCCTGGAGATGGTGACGATGAGTATAAGCAAAGGCAGAGAATATATTCTCCTGCCCATACATACCACACTAGGAGGGTGCCTACGACGACCAATCCCAGACTACCCAACCAGAGTATACTGCGCCACCTGATTCAAAAGGAATTGTAAGCAAAATCACAGAAGCGAGAGACGTCGTGTCACCCCAACTAGATAATCACAGAGCAACTCAATCTGAAAGAGAGAACAATGACCTCACCATGTCCTTTTCTTCAGGCCGAGACCAAGCAGATAAAAGAAGAATGGGAACGAATGGTAGAGCTCCATCTGTTTGTAATTAAACGCCAAAACGAAGAAGAAAGAGGCAATGAACTCGCGGTCATTCAGAATGAACACCACAGCCCATACAGCAAAGCCAAGGCTGACACAGTTGTACCTTGGTAGAAGAAAACGGCACAACCATAAGCGTCCACAGACAGTAACAAGTTAACAAGAAAAGCTAAAGGGTCGTGACCTACTGGAAGTGACCATGGTCAATCAGCATCAGTCCAGGGTATATCAAAATGACTGTCGCTGCACATGCCTAAAACACAACAACGACAACCATCATACCACCAGCAAACAGACAATGCCACAGACGACAGTAGTTGGTGCAGCGAATTACCTTGCGCCAGGTTGCCATGCTAGCCAATGCCACATGGACAAAGGCAATGATGGCGGGAATGAAGATCAGCATGTCCACTAACAGCACTGTGAAAAAGGACGACAACAACGCACAGCTAAAACAACGCCGCTACATCACAACAGCATCAACAGACGAACAGACATAGGGAAAAAGGGGATTACGGTATTACCTGAGTATCGCATAAACAGTTTGTGATTTGCACTCTCGTGCCCTCTTGATTTGTGAAGGGCAACCCATTCTGGTTCAATGAGATTTGCACTGAAATGTACCAAGGTTGATCAAATGACAAAATATCACAAATAGACACTGTTGTCCTGTAGCTTTGTATGTTCTGATCTGAGGATCAATATTAGCTAAGTTCAGCTATTTCAAATGTTCTTCTAGAGTTCTTCCTGGAGGCCAGATTTTATTTTTCGCTAAAATACGAGTAAATGTTTGAGAAATGGAGGGAAATATCCACTTGGCAGTTACAAAATAACTATGCGACAGCTGATACAAATTTGTTGACTGCATCGACGGCAATAAATGGGCAGTGGTCAAGCTCATTAATCTCCAGAAAAACCGGCATAGATACGATGCGATCACGTACACAAATCCACATATCCAACTGTGGTAGGCCGTGAGAGGCGGATAGTCAAGACCCCAATACAGCAGATCGTTGTCGGTGGAATTGAAGTACCTACAATAAAACAACCGCGTTCTTGAAATAGTAAGGAATAGATCAAGATGGAATCAGCATTACAGTCACGCCTGTATTAGTGGCCACCTCAATAGAGCAGCCACCTCTTCACAAAGGCCACTCTTTATGACCCAAAAATGACACTTTCTATAGAAATCAACCTGGACAGAAAGGTCACCTGTCGATAAGGGTCATTTTTCAGGTCCCAGAGGTGACCGCTTTAGACAGGTTTCACTGTAGCTTTGAAACAGAAAAGATTCCAAATAGATTGAAAATTCTTCACAAAAATATTTCACATCACTTTGTTAGTCAGATATGAAGAATGATTGAGATTCATTAACATTGGCATTCTATTGCATAATTACTTCAAATGTTTCAAGGTGCAGTAGCAGATGAGCAAGGGTCAGAGGGGTCTTCCCCCTATGAGACCCTTCAGTCACATATCAGAGGGTGCAGAAGATGTGCTAAATATGTGTAGGCCTATCCCCTCCCCTCAGTCATCCCCAAATAGTTTTGGTGACATTCATGTATTTTTCTAGGGGTTTGGTGTACTGTGCAGTTGTCAATCAACGGCAATTGACGTTTTGTTTTAGTTCTTTGCATTCAAAGATTATTTGAAACAAAGGAAGGTTCCTTTGCAGCCTGCTACTTTGCCATCAGGAGTGAACTACATTTAATTTATGTTGCATGTAAGGTAGCTGTAGATGATTGCACCAAGAGAGTAGCCAGACATACTACTTTTAAGAACTCACCATTCACTAATTGGCAAGTTGTAGGTGATTTCCATCCAGTGTCGCTGTGCCTCGAAGTCACCATACATTGGAGGATCATTCTGACCTGAAGAAAGAAAACGAATCCAAAAGACGGAAAGGCCATTAGACAGCAGTGTTACTGACCAAGTGATTACTTGATCTTCTGGCAGTTCATCACAACGAAACTTTCACAATGTCTCCCTTCCCAATATCAGCAGCCTTTCTCAGCTCTCTGCGGCTTTATTGTGTTTGTGTGTATCATGGCCCAAGCAGAACGTCGCTGACTGCCTCTGCTGCTCTGCATTGCTGTTGTTGCTTTATGTAGAAAGAGCAAGACCGCTGTTGAAGCTGAGTAGATAACAGATAGACAGTGACGTCGTCAAATAAGACACAGACACGGCTGTTTCGTGCTGCAGTTGGGCTAGTGCAATGACGTCGGTACTTGGCACTAGACTGACGGCCCTGATGGAAAACGTGTATGTTACGCCGGATTAATCCGGCGTGGAGTCAGCCTACGCCAAAACAAATTTGGCGTACTTCCTCC
>OFHS01003265.1:0-15423 GCA_900245855.1 Calvadosia cruxmelitensis | reverse complement strand
CACTTGATTTTAATATATATTCCTGGTTGTCCGAAAGTCAGTGTACAATATAAAGTGAAATGTTGATTACTTATTCTACTCAACTAACACCAACCTGCATTGTCAGCCGTCAGAAAGGCAAGACACGCTGCCAGCAAGAAAGCCAATAGTCTGGCAGATGTTTATAGAAGACTTATAGAATCATACAAGTCTGTCAAACTCAAAGTGAAGTTTTCTGCACATGGCCACAACATTGGCAAATTCTGCACTGGTTGCACTTTCTTAGTCGCTGTTGTGGATGGCAGCCAAGCCAAACCGAATATTGCTCCTCTTGTAGGATTCTTTCTTGGTTTCTAATTTGTGATATATTCATCTATAGGTATGAAGCTACAAAACTTGTAAGTTGAGACAACACCCAGTTGTATCAAACAAAACGAAATGTGAGACACCATCTCGGTTGTGTTGGACATCACTCGGCACTGCATCTTGATGTCTTTAAGCATGCATCAGCATCTAGAAAGTGCCTTACCAAGGGTGAGAAAGTCATACAGAGTATGATAAGGATTGTCATTTCGATGCTAAAAAGCACGTCAGCTGTCCTTCAGTTTCAAAATGAAATAGATTCTCCCGAATCAACTGGCAGTAAAATGAGAATATCGGGCCATTCACGAAAACACTTCAAGATTCTGGCTGCAATGAATATGTGGGTAGACTGCGACACTGCATCATTTCTATCATAGTTAATTACTTCTTCTGCTTGTTCCTCCCGCATTTCTCTATCAACGGCGATAAAAACACGCAACAAAGATGGACAAATCATGCCATTATGATATGCCTTGTTGAAAATGGGAAAACAAAACTAGTCCTGGTAAACTCACCTATAGTTTATTCCACAAAGGAAGAAGAAGCTGACAGAAATGTGTCTGGGTTAGCTACAGGAGAGCTTGCATGTCAAGTTTGCAAGTGTATCAATGCCACGTCTGGCAGGGATCCCAGTTTTCAGTAAAACCTGCTTGGCAAGGAACAGTGTGCAATGAACAATATGAAGCAAACAAATTCGGCGACCCCTGTCAAAGAAAGAGGGGCATTTACCAGATTCTGCATTCTCTCTCCTTTAATTTGGCATTCAAAACGGCAAGGTTGTTCTGTCAGGAACACTCCTGCAACACTTGTTAAAAGAGTCAGGTACATTCACTCTATGTTACACAAAGGGAAGATGTTAAGCTCGGATATCACCATCGCACAAGCCAAGCAGGTAAAGTTAAAAATGACTCAAGGCACATGCATTTCCGGATTCTGGACACTACAATGTCAGAAGTTACATTATCAGCAGCTTTGACATATATGCTAAAGCTTTCCGAGGATTCTGCCACAACTAGCTCAAATAATTTTAAATTCTTCGTATAGATTCATCATACTGAAACGCAGCGCAACATCGACACAACAGCATCTTTACGGCATAACTTGAATTTCGTGAAGTCCACATGGCAAACATCGACAGCTTTAAGAGACAGTACGAAACACCAGACACAGAAAAACATCGACCAAGCTTTACAAAGGACATGACTTCAATCTATAACATAGTAGAAATGGTGTGCACAAAGGACATAGATAATTTAACAACAGAATAGACAACAGCCAGTTTGGACTTCCCGGAGAAACAACAGTATGAAGACAATGATGAAAATCGCACAACTAACATACAACGACATATTAACTGAAATTTTTAACAAACCGTCGACGTTCTGCACATTAATCTGCTTCCAACATTCAATTGCCAGCCAGTAACAAAATTAATAAAAAAACACTTACTAATTTCACACCATCATACCAGCCCAACATCCAAGCAACGAGAAGTACAAGACAAAAGTGCAGACGGACAAAAGCCATATGCAAGACAACAAAACAAGAGGTATTGTCGAAACGAACAACGCAAGGGGTGATTCGAGGTAAGATCATCAGCAACATGATTTAAACACTATTTTACACTATTTTTTCAAGAGAACAGTATTTGAACACTAATTTTGCTTGCCTTTCTCATTTTCAGGAACAACATGTTAAAATGTTTGCCACAATCAGCTAAGTTGACGTTAGTCATTCCCGAGTTGAAAATATCAACTGAAAATTTGTTGCAGAAAAAATCAATTACAAACCTTACTGTGAGGCATGTGAGTAAAGTATAGCAATCTTTTCAAGATAATATCTTTCCTCTTGGAGCAACAGACGAAACAACCGTTTGGCTTGACATGACTGGCAGCTGCACCAACAATGCAAGAGTAAAAATTGCTCTTGTAGCAACAAGCTTCTGGAGTGCATTGGGTAGGTGAAACAGTTACCTAGCAAACAGAATCTGGCTGTCACCTTGCTTTCTACTCGCTTGACTGGATGTCCTAATTAGTCATCATTGCTATTTCAAACTTTGAAACATCTATTCACGAGAACTGCTCTGTTTTCTTTCCCGTATGAAATCTAAAAATAGGGCTACTTTCAAAATTTGAAGGGCTCTGCCAGACTGGAATACTAAACATAAAGAAGGATACATACATAACAGCAAATATTCTAAAAGTCTACCTAATTGTGAGAAGTATTTAGGCAAATAATCGGCAATTGACAAACCTAAATATCGCAAAAATTGTCCCTGTCCGCCACTTCAGCGAGCAACTGACTTCGATGCTGATTTCCAGTTATTTAGCCTCCTTTTGAGTACTATTTACGTCAAAGAGGCTGGAAAATAACTGCTCCTTGATATTGACTCAGAGAATGGACTGTGGACTTAAAGAGAGCAGTAGAAGCTACAGACTTGTTTACATCATTTTGCAAAGGATTTGAACAAGTTATACATCTTTCAGATTGGTTTGAGATCTGTTTGTAATGCGAGTGTGCCTTTTTCATGACTGTGTAGTGTTTAGATTGCTAAATTGTCTTTTTGGCATTGCTTTGACAGTTGGATTTGGATATTTGATACAGACATCATATCATTGAAGTGACTAGACCATGTTATTCGTTTGGTTTTAATCGTGATGGAGGAAGACTTTTGTCTTATTTGTAAACGAGGTACAGTTAAACCTGTCTATAACGGTCACCTTTGGGACCCGAGTAAAATGACCTTTATAGACAGGTGGCCTTTCTGTTCAGGTTGATTTCTACAGAAAGTGTTATTTTGGGCTATGAAGAGTGGCCTTTATACACAGGTGGCTGCTCTATAGAGGTGACTATAGTCATCATACTGATACAGGTTTGACTGTATAGGCTTAGCAAATCCTTGCGCTGTGGTTACGTTACGTGGAAAAGGTTCTGTTGGTATCAACAATGCTAGCAGTTTGAGATGTAATGAGGATGTTTGTGCTGTTGCTGGTGATCAAGTCCATACGGATTGCCGTAAAGAATATTGCAACCCTAAGTCAATTGTGCTTTCCAATTGAGCTAGAAATGCAGCAGCTAAATTAAACTCTTGTGATAGGGGGGTGCGCTATGGCTCCGGAAGACGTTAGAATGTAAGAGTTTTAGTTTTCAAAGTAATTGTTTTTTGTGCAGTATTGACATCAGTGCGCGATGTTCTGAAGGTAGCAAGATAAAAAAGTTGCCACTATGGATGTGCAAAATACCATTTTGTATGATTGCACTGTGAGAAACGATGCTAGGGCTGCGATCGTAAAGCAAAGGATAGGTAGTGTAATAGATTTGCCAGCTGCAGATGCCATCTACCACCAAGTATGCAGTGTAAATTTCCACACCAAGAAAAATATTCCATCCCGGTTCAGTCAAGTGGCTGAAGTTTTGTGCAAACGAAAAAAAGTTGGTCGGCCTGTAGAAGATGACAGGGCAGAGGCATTCAACCAAGTTATTCTTTATCTTAAAGAGAATGACAATGAGCAAATTAGTGTTGTTGATTTAATTTTGAAGATGGAGGAAATTCTCAATACATCAAGTTCCAATGCATACAGTTCAACTCACATGAAATTGAGATTGACTGAGCATTTTCAGGACAAAATAGTGATCAGCTCAGTAAACGGCAAAGACAAT
This sequence comes from Calvadosia cruxmelitensis, assembly GCA_900245855.1. Classification (NCBI taxonomy): domain Eukaryota; kingdom Metazoa; phylum Cnidaria; class Staurozoa; order Stauromedusae; family Kishinouyeidae; genus Calvadosia; species Calvadosia cruxmelitensis. The sequence continues at coordinate 11,421 of OFHS01003265.1, read as the reverse complement.
GTTGTTACTTTTCGACGAACTGCTGAAAGTATACTGCAACAACTTCATCAGAGACAACGTGATGACCCAGTCAAGGAGAAGGCAAACATTATCAAAGCAGCAGCAAAATTAATAAAACAAGATATTAAAGATTGTAGCACTGACTCCTCTTTTTATCCCAGCAGTCTGGAAGAGTGTCTTTTTTAGCAATTACATTGCTATCCTTTCTCGAGAAAATAATTCCTTGAAAGTCGTCAAAACTGAAGGTGGCCTCTATCGGTCAGGCGATAATGCAGGCAGCTCGTCCTTGGTTTCGTCGGATACTCAGGATTGTTTTCTTCTTCAGGAAATGAGAGGGGTCAAGGCTGCCAGGAAAGAGAAGAAAAGCTCACTCTGTTTATCGTCGCTGCTTTATCTGCAGCTGCAAGTGCCACGACTGCGTTGCTGCTGGAGGATGCAAGCACGCTGTTGCATTTCTCTTCTGGTTATACCGCAAAAATGAAGAGAAATCACCTACAGAAATCCAGTGCTATTGTAAGAAGATGAAGCTGGCGAAGGAAAATGCTGTTTGCCATTACAATAGGTACACATTTTATGTAGAAGCATCAATGAGCATTTGAAAAATGTCAAACTAATATGCCTACCGATAATGTAATTTTTTACATTGTATGTATATAGAGATAAACAGTATATTTGAAACATTGATAATATAAGTGTTTGTCTATACTTTTGATATGATCTTGAATTCTTGGTACATGTTAAACGTTTCCGTTGTATAGGTTGGGACAGATTTACAATATGTGAAAGCTAAGGACTTGGTAGAAAGAAAAGCCTGTTTGTCGCCATCACCAAAGCCAATTAACTTTCTAGCACAGTTGAGAGATCGAGTGGAGAGGGATAACATCTCTCTTCCATTGTCAGCCTTGTTGCATTCAAGCCCAGCAAGCAGGACATTTAGTGTGAAGGTGGATACAACATTGGATTCATTCGCTTATTGCTGTGCTGTTGGTACTGTACCTGTAGCAGATGAATTTTTAAAGTTCTTTCGCACTGTGCACAGCAGTGACTGGCAAAATGCCCAATATTTCACTGGGGGACAATCAGGAAAACCAGTGTGGTTCCAGTATAGATTACTGGGTCACGCTGCTACGCGGCAGCTAAATGCCACACCCCGGATGGATCACTGCGAGAAGCAATACTTGGTTCTCGCACATTCAAAGGCAACTCCTCCTGGAAAAATTATTGAACCGTAAGTTATTGCAAAGTTGCAAATAGAAAAGACGTTGCGATCAACACCAACATTGGTCTTTATTCGAGGAAGGACTATCCTATATTTGGAGCTTCCCCTGATGGAATTTCAGAAGATGGTGACATTGTTATAGAAGTCAAATGCCCAATTTCCGATAGTACCTTTAACAATTACATTTCAAGTGGCAAAATCAAACCCAAGTTCAAAATCCAGCTTCAAACGGAAATGTTTTTTGCTGATGCTCCAAAGGGTATGTTTGTTGTTGCAGATCCAGAATTTGAAGTAAATGGTATCATTACAGTTATAGAAGAAACACTTGATGAGGAATGGCTATTGTCCTACGTCAAGCGTGCAGAATTGTTCTGGAAAGATTGCTCTTTTACAGAACTTGTTGCCAACTTGTAGTGCCTCGTTTATGTAAACCTCGTTATATCATATCGACCGCATGGCGGAAAATGAAATATTCATTTGCCAGATGATGGCTGTTAGCGGACGGTTGTGTGTTCTTTGGATTGAGCAGGATCGACTGAACATTGGCGCAGTGGATAGGATTATTTTGTATATACTTTGACGCTTTGATATTTTGCCTTTGCTATACATAATTTTGCTTTGCCTGCCGATTGGAGATGGCTCATTACAAAAGCCAGTTGCCTCCTGAATTCGATCCGGGCCAGCGCAACGCCTATGATAAGTTTACAAAATGGAAATCTGCATTATCAAATTACATGCTTACCACGGACTTGGATGAGAGAAGCGACGAGAAAAAGCTTGCCATCCTTTATAATATTGCTGGCGAGAATTTTCGTCAGTTTGCAAAGAAAAATTGTAAGTTCAGGAAAGGCGATGGGGACACAGAAACAATGAACAACGTGCTCCAAGCCATCGACAATGTCTTGAAACCTCAACGGCGGAATTTAGAATACCTTTGTAAACTTTTAAATTTACGTCAAGAGAGTGACCAGCCGATTCACGAGTTTCTTCAAAATTTGAGATTAAACATGTCTACGATGAAACAGGTTATACTGACCTTACATTAACGGGAGAATTGCTTATTCGCGACCTGTTGATCCGCGGGATCCGAAATGAGGACGCAAAACGTCTTATCCTCCAGCAAGATATGGACAGCTTGAAGACCAGCGATTGTACCAACTTGCTCTCCACTTTTGAAACCGTGGCAACCTCACGCACTTTGAGCAATGATGAAGCTGCTGCGATGGATAGGGCCCGTGCTTGTAAATATTGTGGACGCTACCGCGATTACGGTCAGTGTCCAGCGTATGGCAAAACCTGCTCACGTTGTGGCAAGAAAAACAATTTCAAAAACGTGTGTAATTTGCCCGCTGCTTCTGGCTCCAAGAAGGACCACGAATCCTGCTCGGTTAAATTCACCAAGCATTCGTCCAAGAACGTTGACAAAGCTGCGGCAGTTGGATCACGGTTTGATGACAACCAATATCCTGACGATTCTTCCGAGTCATTGGACATGGCCTTTGCTGTCAGTGCCACAACGCCGGGTAAACGCGCTTTTGTGACATTGTGGGCTAATGGTAAGCAAATTAAATTTTTGATTGATCCTGGCAGTACTGCGACTATGGTCCCTCTGGAATATTTGAGTACTGCTGCAGATTTCAAGTCGTTGCAAAATAGCTTGGTTAGGCCTTGGAACAGCAAGGCAATCCGCGTTGTTGGTGCAGGCACGCTCAAAGTCTCTGCCTTGCCAACAGCTCGATCGGTGCCAATTAAAGCAAAATGCATCGAAAATATGACTTGCCCGCTTCTGTCCTATTCTAATTATCTTGATCTTGGTGGCCAGCCGTTGCAATTGCCTGACGAATATGATGTCGTTTTCACCAACTGAAGCTAGACGACGCATCGTCAGATTTAACTACAATTGCCACACAAAGCGTGAAAATTATCTCTATTTGCGGTTGCCGTTTGGTGTCAGTTCGGCACCAGAAATCTTTCAGAGAGTTATGTCGGTTCATCTCAACGATTTGCCAGGATGTTTAGTCTATATTGACGATATTCTTATTTTTGGCAAGGACAAAGCCGAACATGATGCCCGTCTTGCCAGTGTGCTGACCAGACTGCACTCGATTGGAGCGAAGTTGAATCGCTCGAAGTGCAAATTTTCTCAAGCGAAGTTACTGTATCTCAGACACACCATTTCTGGAGAGGGTATTTCTCCCAATCTAACAAAGGTTACAGAAGCGCTTGCCTTTGCTGCTCCCACCACAATCGAGGAGGCTCGTCGTTTGTTAAGTGTTATCAATTATTTGCAGAAATTCTTGCCGGATTTGTCACATCAGGTGAAGGCCATACGGGACTTGCTGAAAGGACAATTTGATTTTGATGCCGTGCAACAGGCATGGGAGAGCTTGAAATGCTCACTTCGTGCTGCTGCCGAGAGATCGTTTGCGTTTTACGACAGTACTGCTGACACTGCTGTTTTATGCGATGCCAGTCCATAAGGACTCGGTGCTGTCCTTATGCAGCTACATGATGGAGATTGGAAACCTGTTTTGTCAGCTAGTAGATCTCTCACTGCTACAAAACAAAAGTATTCCCAGATGGAGCGTGAGATGCTCGCTATAGTATTCGGCGCAACCCGTTTTCGTCAATTCATTATCGGAGGTGAGGTTCAGTTTTGGACTGATCACAAGCCATTAGAAAAGATATGGGAAAAACCATTGGATGCCATCCCTCCTCGTTTACAATGAATGGTACTGCGCTTGGCTCCCTATGGAGCTGAGATTATTTACAAAGCCGCACGTGAGTTGATGAACCAATTGCCAGATACCTTATCTCGAGCTCCTGTTTCCGATAATACACCTGAATTAACTGACACTGATTACAACCAAGTTGCATCGGTTGTTTTGTCCGAGACTAGTTATGTTCTAGATCCGGCGTTTGTGTCTGTGAAAGAGACTGTTCGAGAAACAGCAGCGAGCAATGCCTTGACTACTGTGATTGACGCACCGGAAACGAATGATTGGTCCAAGCTACCGGAGCATATGGATTGCTACTTTAAGGAACGATACTCATTGTCTGTATTGACCAAGCCACGTCTGCTTATGCGAGGAACACAAATCGTCGTCCCACCTTGTTTGCGCGAACGCCTGATTTCCCTTGCGCACGTTGTGAACAGTGTAAGCAACTTGAAGAGCGCTGGCCGGAGCTAGAATTAAAGCCCTCCGATGTTCTGCCACCTTGGCACACCCTTGCCACCGACATATTCCATGTCGAAGGGAAGGCGTATTTATCGGTCGTCGATTACGGCAGACGATATCCCGAAGTTATTCCTCTTTGCAGAGAGAAGACATCGGAGGTTTTAAGTGCATTGGAAGCTATTTTCTGCCGCCGTGGTCCTTGCCTTGAAATAAAGGCTGACATCGGCTCGCAGTTTACATCGAAACGTTTCAAATCGTTTTGCTTATCGTGAGGTGTGACAATTCGCCATTCTGCCCCTCGACATCCGCATTCGAATGGCATGGTGGAGAGATTTCACCAAACTCTTAAACGTCGTTGGACATGTCCTGGTCATTTGCCTTCACAGCAGCGCTTGCGTCGCGTGCTAATTATTCTCCGTTTGACGCATCATCGTATGATTGGAACATCACCGCTTCATGTGTTGACTGGCCGACGACCAGTCACTGCCATTCCTGCCTTGTTGACGTCATCACCTGTCAACCCAGAGCACCAGATGCGAGCGAAAGCCGCGATGAAAGCTGCGCATGACTCTCAGTCTAATGTGAGATCGGTGCCTGCTCCGAACGATGGCGAAAGAGTCCTTATTCGCAGCGGCCGTGATGTTGTTCGCGGCACAGCAGTCTCCTCGACAGACCATCGTACAACCGTGGAGACTGAAGGAGGACAAGAGGTCGTCCGTGCTCGATCACATGTCAGAGCCATAAGTCGAGATGCCACATCTGCTAGTTGCACCCGATCTGGTCGAGTCTCGAAACCTCCCATACGCTTCGACCCTTCGGACCCAGCTACGCATTAACGAGTTTGTGTCAAGTTGGACATATTATTTGAGCTTTCTGCATGTTTCAAAGTTGATATTATTCTTTTCGTTATTTCAGGTGTAAACCTCGTTATGTCATATCGACCGCATGGCGGAAAATGAAATATTCATTCGCCAGATGATGGCTGCTAGCGGACGGTTGTGTGTTCTTTGCATTGAGCAGGATAGACTCAACAAACTGGCAGTAATTAAAGAGCCTTTATTGACCAGCAGCCTCTGTGCACTAACAATCTTGCTAAAAAACAATCAACGGTACAGTCGGACATGTATTAGCGGCCACCTCTATAGAGCAGCCACCCGTGTAGAGGTCGCTTGGGGGTACTGACAATAGTGACGTGGATTGATAGGCTCAGTAGTCATGGCTTGATTTTAACTTTTTCTAAAAGCTGACATCCTGAGACATCCGACCTTCGCCAAGCCTTCCTCACAGAGTTCGCAGACATCTTCGATGATGCACCCCTCCGTGCAATGCATGGACCCACCATGGTAATTTAGCTGACACCCGACGCTATCTCTTACAAGAAATTTTGTGCGTACACTGTCCCATACCATTGGCGGGACGCCGTTCAGGCCGAGCTGGCATCTATGGAGCTTGGCGGAATTATCGAAAAAGTCCCGGTTGGTGAGCCTCTGGAATGGTGCCACCCATGGTTGTAGTGGCAAAGAAAGGCACCGAAAAAGAAACTCAATCGCTTCATCCTTCGGCCGGCTCATCCGACACCAGTGTCGCATGAAGCAACAGCGTGTGTCACACCCGGAAACTCCTTCTTCTCTATGCTGGATTGCCGCCAGGGCTACTGGCAAGTGCCCCTCGACGACGCCAGCTAGCATCTCACCACGTTTATTACTCCATGGGGCACGTATCGCTTCCTCTGCAACGACATGGGCCTCCAGTCTGCCAGCGACGAGTACGTCCGCCGTGGCAACGAAGCACTGTCAGGGATTACAAACATTGCCAAGATTGTAGATGACATGCTGATGTCCAACCACGATTTTGCTAGCCACATAAAAACTGTGTGCGCTGTCCTACAGCGATGCCATGAGCACGGAATCACACTCAACTCTTCCAAGTTCGTGTTTGCAGCACCCACTGTTGAATGGTGTGGCTACGCCATCAGCGAGCAGGGCTACACAGTGGCACCTCATCTCGTCAACGCCCTCTGCAACTTTCCTGCCCCTAAATGCAAGACGGACGTTCGCTCCCTCCTGGCACAGCAATTTTAAGCATTTTCCTCGGACATCTCCGAGTGTGCCCAGCCCTTGCGCGACCTGCTTCGCGCTACATGCACGTGGAGACACCACACGCCAACGCATTTAAGCGCTTGCGGGAGGCCCTCGTGAATCCACGCATTCTGGCCCATTTCCATCACAACCTGCCACTTCGCCTCGAAACAGAGGCAACGCAGTCCCACGGCCTCGGCATCACCCTTTTCCAGCAACAGCCCTGCGGATCGTGGCGTCTTCTCCAAATGTGGCTCACGCTTCCTATCCGACGCCGAATCATGCTACTCCGCTTCCGAAGCCGAGCTGCTTGGCGTAGTATGGTCCATCAAGAAGTGCCGCCTTTTTCTCACCGGCTACCCCTTCACCATCATCAGAGACCATCGCCCATTGATCCCCATTCTCAACAACAAAACTCTGGATGAGATTGACAGCCCACGTTTGCTCCGCCTCAAGGCAAAACTAGCTTTCCGGTCACTGCATTACGGCCATCTGGCGCGAAGGGAATCAACATCATGTTGTGGATGCTTTTTCCTGCTACCCTGTCGATGAACTGACTGCCGATGACGTCCTTGCTGACGCAGACATCGACCAGCACACCTGCATGGTGAGGATCATGGCTGCCACTGACAACTCCACCGGCGAGTCCACCATGAACGACACAATTCTGTCATCCATAGCTGCTGCCGCGGCCATCGACTCGTCTTACCAAGCCCTCGTCTCCATCGTCACGACCGGCTTCCCTGACAGCATCCACAACCTGGACCCAGGTCAAGGTCAAGATTGCACTCGTCGCAGCGCTCGCCAGATCGCTTATTGGCCAGGATACAACCACGACATTGTTCAACTGGTTCAGCGCTGCGAAACGTGCTCCACATACGCCCCTTCGCAGCCTTATGAGCCATTGCAACCGTATCCGCGGCTAACACGTCCTTTTGAGTCAACCACCACCGACCTTTTCCAGTATGGCGGTAAATACTTCCTAGTGTATGCAGATAGCTTCAGTGGCTGGCCATCCTTCGCTGTCATGGGCCACCAGGGTTCCTCACAATCCCTCATTGCTCAGTTAAAGCATTTCGTGACCGAGTCTGGCATTCCTGTCACGCTCACATTATACGGAGGCCCCCAATTTTTTTCCCGTGACTTCGCAACGCTCACACGAAACTGGAGCATCGACCACGACTCCAGCTCTCCTTATCACCCAGAGTCCAATGGGCACGCAGAGTCTGCTGTCAAAGCAGTCAAGGCTCTCCTCAAGAAAGTTCTACGTGACGGCAAACTGGACGTGGACGCCCTCAAGTTCGGTCTTTTGGAACTGCGCAACACTCGGCGCAGTGATGGCCGCAGTCCTGCGCAATATCTGTTTGGCCATCCACTTCGGTCTCTTGTGCCCGTCCACCTGCTTTCCTTCTCCAGCGAGTGGCAGACAGCCCTCATCGAGTCAAAGACCAAGGCAGCATCACTGCTGCAGAAATCTCACCAGCGCTTTGACGCCCGGAATCGTCGTCTGCTCAAGCCAAACCACACTGGTAGCACCGACAGTTCAGCGACACTGCCGAGTGGAACTGATGCATCCCGCATCGTATCGGATGGTGCCCCGCGCCGAGGAGGTCGCCAACGACATCACCCACTCTACCTGATCGAAGGACAATGCCAATGTACATTGTACGATCAGCATGTGACTGTAACGGAAGCACACAGTCTTCCGGTAATCTATGTCTGTCTGTAACTTAAACCTGTCTGTCTCAGTTGTATCAATCATTCACCAAGAATAAACGATTGCTCTATTTTTGCACGTCTCTGCACGGTGCGAGCCAGCACAACCGGTACGTAACCAGAATTACATTTTTCTGTATTGATTTTTATTTCAAAAGCTAACAACATGATTGCATTTGTGTTAACTATACTACACTCTCTTATATTAGTACTTTCACAGACCTTCATCAAGCAGTAATGAATCCACCTAGTGCCAAATCACTTGCATCTTGATCTGCCACCGCTAGTAGCCTCGTTTTGGTAAAACCTCGCAGCTGTTTGAAAAAATATCCGACTGATTATGTTCCCAATGTAAATCATTTGCAAATCATTTTCTGTCGATGAAACTCATTTTGGGTGCCCATGCATGTTATTTATAGCACAGCCTCTCATTCATGAAGGCTTAACAGCTTAATGTAATTTTGACAGATTTCTGATTAGTAGATTTTGGTAGACTTTTAGTATGTTGTTATTCTTGAGGTTTACAATAACAGAACGAAAAAAACCTGTTGCAATGTTATCTAGGACAAACTGGTATTTTCTTGGACTATTCTATTAACTTTTAAATCTGTTGACTGGAGACAATGATTGAGATAATTATGTATAATCAGCACTCTAGTATTCATGGAGCAAGATGCTCAAAGACAACATTCACTTGTGTGCCCATTTGCTGTGACTTTCTAACATTTATTGACACTATAAAAGCGCTCAACATCTGGTCGCTAGTGATAAGCAAACACTCAAGACATTGGTGATAAACATCAGTTTTTGCAAACCATTTGCATAAATTCACTTTGACCACGGTCTACGAGGAAGACTCACTCAGACTTTGCAGTGGTTGCATCAGCTTCAAACAATATGAGAATACTCGTGTTCGGCAGGATACGTGTTAATACTATGAATCCAGAAATGTGTAAAAACACGTGAAAACCATGTGAATGGGAATAACCTTCCTAAAGACCATATCAACAACCCGCTTTGAATTCAAAACCATGTGAAAAACCATGTGAAAAGGGCATTTTTCACATGATTTTGCACATGATTTTCACATGGATTTCACATAATACTTATAATAATAATATTTACAATATACTTATACTTATACTTATAATAATACTTATCGTGCAAGACGCCTGCTATTTTTGGCAAACCAGAGCTACGATTGGTATTGTATCATCTTCGCGATTGGTACGATAGCTCAGACATCGCGCTCGTGCTTGTCTCCCTCCTATTATTACTGCTTTTCGATGGCATAACCAGCGAACTTCTTGCAAGCGCAGATGTCAGAGTGGAATGGGAAGTGCTGCTATGAGGCAGCATCATGACTGACATGCCCTAAGACCGCTGACATGGTTGACCGCTGGTTGACAATCATTACAGGGGACTGGTAGCAAAAATGATAGGACGACACTAGGCTTGAGTTTAACTTCGCCGAAATATTATTTAGCTGTATTTCATAGTGACAAGTACCATATAAAACAAGCCTGAAACAAAATATGTGAGTTACATCTACGATAGTACATTAAAAGGCAATATATCAATATTCTTGAGGTGCTGGGTAGGGAAAATTGCATTGTATCCAAAACTGCGGATTGGGAAGCTTTTGAAACACCAGCATCAAACAGCAAAACAATATCAACTCAGTTCTGTAACTAACCTGCTGCGACTGAAACATTGAGAGAGTCAAGACCATCAGGTAAGCCACTGGCAGATGGAGGGATCGTTACGAAAGCAGTGCAGTATTGCGCAATGGTTGGACTAATGCCACGGCCTTCGTTGCCTGTAAACCAAACAATATAGAATTACAGGAAACATTTTTGCAACTGTGCTAAGATCTCGTTTTATATTCTGTAAATTTTGCAACAAGATGTGGCAAGTAACAACGTCTTATCTGTTCATTGTTATCAGCCAAAACAGAATGCTTTAAAAAACATGTGCGCTCACAACAAAGCTACTGGTGGCGAGGAATTATTCAACCGTGATAAGCCGTTGCTAGGGCTCTACAGAAAATCAAGAGATGGAAACTTCAGCCAAGCTCCAAAAGGTTTGAAAATGGAATGCTATGACGTTTCATTCATAAAATTCAACGCAACAATCAGCAACTGCCAGTCTTCTGTTGCATATTCCAATGCATTTAATTGACATACCGCTAACATGATTACATGGACACTACAAACAAAAAGGAAGAACAAAATCAGATTCTAGATATTCAAGTGCAAATTGTCACTCATCAATATCTGCCAGCTGTTCATGTCACTTGATAAAGACGACGGGCTGTGCCCAACCAAGATTCCCTTATTCAGAATTGAGCTTTATGGAAATCAGCACCTTTAGATTTTCCCCAATGGGCAGAGCATTTTGGACAATGTGAACACAGCGGCAATATCTCTGCCTTCCAGTGGCTTCTCACATGGTCACATACAAATGATAAGACCAAGCGCTGCAACTATTAGGAAACAGATTGCTACCACAGAGCTTCTGAGAGAAGAAATGTCAACAACAACAAATTTCTCACTGGTCGAAGGAATACAGTAACAGATCACACTATGAACTGATACCATGTGAAATCCATGTGAAAATCATGTGAAAAACCATGTGAAAAGTGCACTTTTCACATGGTTTTTCACACTGTTTTCTAATTCACACGTTTTTCACATGGTTTTTCACATGGTGTTTGAAATTTCACATGGTTTTTCACATGATGCTTCCCATTTCACATGGTTTTCACATGGTTTTCACATGGTTTTCACATGGTTTAGGATTCATAGTGTCATTTGCAAGGATAGGAACGATACATTTTATGTGTACTCTGAGTAAGAGTAAAAGTAAGCATCTTCAAAACTACTCTGAGTAAGAGTAAGAGTAAATCATCTCGAAATTACTCTGAGTAAAAGTAAAAGTACGCCTGATAAAATGTTACTCAGAGTAAGAGTAAAAGTAAAAGTAAAATTTTTGTATTCAAAGGAACAAAACGTGTAATGATCTTCAACAGCAGTAGGTTAAAATCTATTGTGAGTCTCATGCTAGCCAAACGAGATGAAGCAAGATGTTACGCATCATGTACGGCATGTGGTGAGTATGCAAGCGTCATTGAGCATAATCACAATTAACTTTTAAATGTTCAAAACAAACAAAAAATGTAATAGTTTATTGGTCATGCGGTGAAGAAAACACTAGTCTATCCGCGCTA
>OFHS01003264.1:0-15593 GCA_900245855.1 Calvadosia cruxmelitensis | reverse complement strand
TCCAAGAGCACTGTTTCACTGATGATGGCTTTGGAGATAGCACAACTATGGAACCATAGGAAGACGAGGACTCCGAAATAGCTGCATTGCTCCGAGTGCTAGACAATTTGGGCAAATGCAAAGCTCCAAACAATAGTGTTGGTGACGATGTTGCATTCACGTTTAGCCACCCCCTCACAACATTCAAATTTCGCGATGTTGCGTGCAAATGTTGCGTTGTTTGCCCCGGGCTTAGAACACAATACACTGTAATGCTAGGTGTGAGTTTGATCTCAAAATATAAAAATGCCACTCGATCGAATCCAATGCCAATTCAAAGCGCAAATTTATAATATCTAGCCAAGTGAAAGTTCTATTTCTGACATCCCAGCTTTGCAGCTTTGAAGGAACATATTGACCTCCACCGAGCAATCAGCATTCTTTCCAATGTGAGGAGTCAGGGAAGGGTGAAACATCAGTCTCATTTCTAGCGGAGCGAGGACTGACGACGGTCATGCGCGAGCTAGAAGTAAGGGCTTTGCAGTTTCATTCAGCCGCTGTCAGTTGCCACCGCGTCAAAGTGCCTTTCGTGTTAAATCTGTGTGTCGTTTGGCCATGTTTACTCTCTATTGGGCCGAAAACAAAACGACAATGCCATGTCCAAGGGTCGTAAATAGAAAAGCAGCAGGCGGCTGCTGGAAAATGAAAGCGACAAGTGTCAACCAAACAGCAGGGCAAGTGAAGGTGAACATTGTATTTGCCTGGACGATTTGCTCCACAAGGCAGCTTTCCATAGCTGTTATGGGTACAGGCCTAGCCCCTTTTCAACTGCAAATGACAGAACGAGGAAAATAGCATAACAAAACGTCTGACTCTTTCGACTCTCGGGCATATCCAGGGTTCAACTTGAAATCCTTTAACACTAACTGTATTGTTCGGGAGTTGGGACGGTTATGCAGTTTTATATGTTGAGGGACTCAAGGAAGACAATCATTGCTTTGTCCCTAATTAAACTGTGCGACTTTCAATATTGTTGTAACACACCAACTGATTCTCCGGCAGCTATGTGCGTTCTCCGCAGTTAGGCCTCTTACCTTTCCTCGTCGGTTGGCGCACCGTGCGTTTTCTTGTGAGGGTTAAAATGTGATCCGGCACTCGTGCACCCATTCGTGTTGTCTCCGAACTCGTGCACGTGGAAACCGTGTTTACCAGGCGTTAAACCTTTTACTTCGCCAGTGATTTTGCATTCGCCCTCCGGAGACTACCAACGAAAGTAAAAAGAAGGCTCAGTAACAAACAACGATTACAAATGGCATCATACTATGCGAAGGAAATAATGCAGCCATTAAACCACGTAACGTTGTGGCTTACTACGACATAGGAATGCTGGCTGACACTTGAAAGCAAATTTACATTGTACCTTGCACGACATAAGTATTTACCTCTTGGAAAAAATTTACGGTCCCTGACACTTTCGCTCCAACCAGGACACACACAGCTTTGATTCCAGCAGCCATTTTAGAGGGAAATAATGTAAGAATGGCAGTAATAGAGCGAGAGATTATGGTAAACCTTGCAAGCAAAGTCGCTGACTCAGGATTTTAACTGGAGAGGAGCAGGAGGACAGCGAGTTTCTTGTTCACTCCCACCAATTGCGACAGCGATCCCTTAGCCAGCGGCGATGGGTTCCGTGTGATAGAGAGGCTGCCACTTATATGAAGCATACTGCATGACAGTAATAGTAATTAGTTCTGTCATACAAGAAGTACAGCTTGCTCAATGATTTGAAATCCAAGAATCAATGGAATCGTGGTGCTGTCAATGGGTTGTAAATATAGCGCTTGTACCCAGCCGAATTTGCGAAGCGAATTCATTCGAGTACAGTTTAGACAATCAAAGGCAAAAAAATCAACACATAGTCGCGAATGTGTGTGCGTATTTTATTTGAGTTCGTAGCCAATATGAGCAGCGTTGCTCCTTTACATTGGGACGAATAATACAGAACAAACAAATTATAAATTTACTCATAATGAACTACAGGACATGCTACAGTTAAACATAGAGCATTAAACACTAGTTGAACATAATTGAATACAATTGAATATAGTATACTGGATGTCCAATTTTTAAAAATTAAAACGAGGGAAATCACAGCTATCTCAACCAATTCGAGTCTAGAAGCGCTATTTTCTCCCTATCGAGAGCTGTAATGTGTCTCCAAGCTGAATTCTTAAACTGTTCCACTGCTGTATCTTCAAGGGAGACTGGCACGTGGTTCCACACTCGCGTGGCGACTGCTACAAAAGACGGTTACCATTGCATCGAGAGAATGCGGCTCTTTGGTGTACTTAAGCGGATTGGTCTATACGAGTTGTAATGACTCGTGCTTATTTCGAACAGTGCGTGAATGGTACGGAGAGATGACGTTTTTAGAGTTCGGTGTGAACTATGGATGCGATCTTTATTAGCCCCCGTGTATCAATATCGGGAGGTTTGGTGATGACTGTGTCCTGTTTTTCATTTTGGGGGCCAAAGAGATGACGGATGGCTCTTGATTGGAAACTTCCCGGTCTCGCTATGTCATATTTGCTCAGAGTCGTGAATAGTAAATTGCAATATTCCAGATGTGGACGTATATAGATGGTATATACTTGAAGGGATAACTCTGGTGTCAGAGAATATCTAAATTGCCGTATTTGGTGGAGCGATACGCTTGCTTTCCGTAACCATACATTCAATTGTCCTTTCATACTGAGATGGTTGTTAATGGTTACCCCAAGTAGCTTCATTGCACTAACCCAGGGAACCAGAGTGCCATCGAGGGTGACGCCAGGGGAAGCAATGATACTGCTATCTCTCGGTCTTGTGTGACAATGATGGCCTGGGTCTTTTGATAATTGAGAAGCATGTAATTTACGTCGAACCAGGTGGCAATTATTTACAAGTAGTTTTGAAGTGCTGGTACAATGTTGTGCCTGTTGCCCTGTTTACATCAGAGTAGTATAACGTTGTGTCATCAGCATAGCGCACAAGAGAAGACTATGGAAGCAAATGATTGATCAGCCACAAATACATTGAATAGTAATGGTCCGAGCATAGATCCTTGATGCACTCCACTGAGAAGCGCTAGGTCGATGATAATGTTCCTTCAAAATTTATTTTCTGCTTGCGATCGCATAAGTAGCTACGCAATTGCTTGCAGGTGTGGATTGATACACCAGAATACCAGATGCTAGATACTAGATACTTATACGGATAACAATATGGATGTTTCCCATTGTATATTTCTATACAAGGCAACCAGAATCATGAAACTGCATTGGTATATAGTATAGTGGAATCTAGGCTGCAGCTGTAAAAACGGACTAGGAAGGGTCTGTATTTGTTCAGCCATCTCTGTGTTTGGGGTCCTGCATTAGAAAAGATGAAAACTGCCGTAGTCCTTTTTATGACCAATGACTCGATATCGCAGTTGCAACGTCCACATTTCCCCAGAACTAAAATCTACTTTCATATAATAGTTATTTTAAGTAACTAAATAATTTAATAATGATTTAATCTGCATATTCATAGAATAGTTCTCAATGCAAGGCAAAGCGGAGCTTTTTTCTATACAGGTAATTGCATTCTTTTGACGATCGCAACAGCGTGAAACTCTGAGCAGCGAGATACTTGTTTGCTCTCTGTTTTAATTATAATAGTTATTTTAGATATTTTCATTAATATCGTCCTAGCTGTTCATTGATCTGCTTATGAATTAGAGACAGAAATAGACCAAGTGCAATCTACATGCATTTGGAATTTATACTATAGTTATCCTCTGCATCACTTGATGACATGTACAAAATGGCTTTGTTTCAAGCGCCCTCGACCGTATTCTTTTGCATGACTTGATAGATTTCAAGGATTATTCTTGATTGTCAAAATTGGATTGTAAATTCTATCTCAAAACACATGACTGATTAAATCATCTCAAAGTGCATCAGGACTGCACTTGGTCACCAAGACCTGCTATACTGTGAACTCTTCATTTCAAAGATTTGGAATCAAAAGGGAGGTACAGTGCAAATATAGTACAGATTGACTGACTAAATAACAAGCTGCAGCTGTTTGTACTCTACACTCATTGGAAAATAAAGTAAAACCTCGTTAATATCACTATGGTTTTCCAACCAAAATCGTGATATTGAGCGCGTACAAGTAGTTGATTCAGACAGCGTTTGGTTCTCAAACTGAAATGATATTAAGCGACTGGATTGTGATATTAACCGAGGTGATATTAACGGGGTTACACTGTAACCGGCTTCTAGCTTTGCGCATCGATCAGCCTTTGAGTTTGTCCATGATTTTTCCTATGTTTACCACAACAAAAGGAGCGCGTTTTGCATAATTTATGCAGGCATTCTGCGATTGACAACGTCAGACATAAACAACAAGCAAGAAAGTGATGGTGATCAGTTACACTGAAGTGTTCGTTCCCCGCTTCGTACGGCACGATAATTGCAAATCACAAGTCCCACTTGAGACTAGATTGAAATTACAAGCGGTAAAGGGAATGTCCAACTCAATCCGTGTTGTTCATGAACTGTTATGACTGCTTACTATCGTATGCATTTCGTTTTATTGCTGCGCGAATATTACTCATTTCATTGCAGGTAAAGAAGGAAGCTTCACTCTTTATTCCTGAATGATCTAAACAACATTGAAAGCCAACACGTTCAAGGCCTTTTTGACTGTGGGAAACTTATCTTCGAGAGTTCGTTTGCCATGGTTCGGAAGCTGTGTCCTGCTTGTGACAAGAAGGTGTAGTATGCAGCAGTTTGAAGAATACTTTGCGCAGTTTTCACGTGGTCAGTATGCCTCCTTAGAGTTTTTTATAACAAGATAAAAAGGCGGGAAAAGCAAACCGGTTATAGTTTTAAGCATGCTCAGTTATATTGACATTATGACCATAAACAACTTAGACATTATACACTGTAGCCATGCGTGATAGCAAGTTTAGATATTCGACGAACGAATATTTATAAGTTTATACGTCGGGAAAAGCTGTAAAAGGCAGAACTATGAAAATAGCTCACTATCAACGTGCACACAACTAATCCATACTTTATAGCATTTAATAAGAATTCATAAGAACAATGCGATGTATGCCTCTGTGTTCTTCCCATAACCACATATTTTTGAGACAAAAATCGAAAAAGAAGATTTCTAATTGATAAGCTTCTTTTACGACATATTCTCAAAACTGAGTTGTCTTTCGATTCTTATTTATCGCAGATATCTGTCTTGCTTTGGCGATTCTACTTTTGAATGTTTCTCAGCTAATCCATCCTCTTCGTTTAATTTCTTGTAGCCAAAGTGTGCTGTTTTCTTTGCAGGTGGTCTTGAAATGCAAATCGTGTGAATGTGGTCACGTGCTCTCCGATATGATAATTATTCCTTCGTCACAAGCCGAAAGTGAGCATAGTTTATTTGCGAAGTTACCGAGTTTATGATTATTTAACAGAAGATAAGTCCAGCTTACTTTTTCTTGATCTAACGATAACGCCGAAGCAAAATAATATCTGTCGGCTGTCTCTTCATGGACTGTCAGCATTGCTGCTGCATAAACGAACGTCAAATTAGTGTTTATTTTTAATCCAACTGTATTAATTACTCCTTATTCCCTTTCCTTAAATTTACTTCAAATAATCTTAAGCTATGCAATATAAACAAGCATGGCTGCTCATTTTATATACAAAATCAAATAAATTGTGCACACGCATACACACTTTTGGGGCGCTGCCTTTCCTTATTTTAATGTTAACAACCTACCTACTACTATTCAGAACTGTTGTCCTACTCAATTTGCTGATGACACACCGCTGCTATACTCGTATAATCCAAAACAGTCATCAATTCAGTTAGAAAGTGATTTGATTAACAAAGATCTTGAAAATATTTGTTTGTCCTCAGCAACACAATATAGTCCATCCCATAATGTTTCGAAATCACAGCAAGCTATGCTGATCGGCCACAAGAAAGTACTCTAACCTCAGCAACAAGTTACTTTTTCGTTCCTCTGCACTTCGAAACGACTGAATTCTGTGTGCTAGAGGCGATGACTGTGATAGATGAACGAGGAAAAATAATTAGCCAAACGTTATGGAGATAGGTGTGGAAAGTCATGGCTTTATCAGCGTTTCTCCATCGCTCTGCTGAGAGGGAATGCGTGCTGTATAACCACTGTAACTCCAAAATGAAATACAGTAATCTGGGCTATTTTTAGATTTAAATTAGGCTATTTAATACTTTATTTAAAGTAGACGTAACTCTCTACTGCCGGTATATTGTTTGAAAAGTAAATTCCAACAAATTAAATAAGAAGAAAATACTTGCTAATCAAGATCACGACATTCCAGTATTACACATCAAGAACAACAAAATCAATGTTTACCCAAAATCGAAATGTAGGAGTGATTTATGACGCTGAATATACCTTCATTAAAATAATACTAAACATCTAACTGACGCTGCAACAACCTTCCCGGCCCGTCAAAGACCTGCCAAAAGATACCCCGCTAAGAACACTGGTGGAATCAATGATTATAACTCCAGCAGTGTATTGAACTATTGATTACCAGCTTAGAGTTTCTGTACAAGTACTCGACGTCAGGGAATTCAACAAAGAATAATTAACAGAGGAGCAAAATTGATCGTAGGGAAAAGAAAACATGATATAATGGAAAACGCTTTAACAACACCAAAGTGGTTAAACATTGAACAAGTATTGGAAGTCCAACTCTCCAGTACGGTCTTGCTCATCAAGCCTGAAAAAGTCATCTCTGGGAAGATTTAGAGTTTTGTTCCATTTACGGCAGCATCGCTAAGCAACCAGAAATCAAGAAACAGCGCAATACCAAATTGCCAAAGGTGAAAACGGATCGACAGAAAAACGCGCCTTTGTTGGCGATGCGGTTGAAATTCAAACAATGTTTGAATAGCAAACAAGCAGGAATTATCGAGGGGTTGGCATAGTAATGGCATAAGACTATTTTGCAAATACTCTTCGATATTATCTCCTACTAATACTTCCATTTTGTCACGCAGATGGTCCGACATGGCATGGCGTTCGTTATCGAAAAACCAGGTCTTGGAGTAAACCAAAGAATTGTTGCAACCACCTGCGGCAGCTGGTACGATACATTAATTAACATGATAAGTTGCTATAAATATCTATCGAAGCAAGTAAACGCATTCATTGCAGACCCAAATTACAGAAGTCAGGTATTTGAATTCACATTAATTTACAGTCTTTGTCCATTTATACGTCGGTACAAATCTGTCTTGAAATGTTCAAATCTTGCGTGAAAGCAACTGATCAGTCGTGCAACTGCTTATTGTATTTAAAAACTGTGCAATCATTGTCGAAATATGTATAACTGTTAAATTAATGCAAAAATGGAAGTATATAAGTGGAGGCGGCCTTTTGAAAACACTGTCGGTAGATTCCGTGACCGTACCGATTTGAATAAGTCATCTTTGACCTGGTTTCAGACTTGGCGCTGGGCAGCGTGTTACAGAAACCGTGCGCAGCGAGGATATTTTTGTTTCCCAGAGCTAGTTACATCTGCAAATCCGTATTGTCTAGTGAATAGGAGGTGTCTGGGTTTGAACAAACATACATTCGTCCAAACAAGCGGACCTTTACAAATATAGCTATAGATTATTAGATTCATCACCATAAATTTCCTCAACATAGCATTCTATACTACCTGAACTGTTTGCAGTCAAGAAGTTACTATGATGGCATTTTTCAAATCGCGTCAATTAGTACCGTTTTCTTATTTGTTTGACAAGACCACAGAGTTCTCTGGAGAAGACCATACAGTGGGAATTTGTCTCAGAAATGTCTTTTTCAGAACCTTTGAGAATCTATTCGATATTAGGTAGCGTAGTGAGAAAGTATTTAACATTGGTGGAATTAGTTTTATTGAAATAATAATCTGCTTGAGTAAATGCTGTCGCATATTCCATGTTGGTTTAGCATAATCTTCGCAATGCACAATTAAAGCTCTACGTCTCTACGTCTCTTCTTTCAGAATACGAACAAAAAAAATCAGAAAAATGATCGCCAGAATCATCCCACAGAAAATAGGTCACGAAAAACAAGAGAACCCAATAATAATCGTAAGCCAGAAAAATCGAAGTTGGCGATGGACGATGGTTCGATGCTGTCAGCGCATGACCACTATCAAGCGACGACATGGGAGAAAACAAACGACAGTGATTCCATGGCAACAGCTCTGTGGGAAATAAATCAGAAAATCGCAGCTCAGAGAAAGATATGGGCATTGGTCGACATTAGGTGATGATTCAACAGAAATTAACAAAGGAATATCGCAGTGGATTCAAGTCAGTCTCACGATAGAGCTGATTTTAAGCCTAAATCTGTGTAAATATATTTGTCCTTTTTATCACGAACATTTGAAGGAACACTAATTATTATGTAACGATACTGTAGATCGATTTTGTATTAATGAACTATTCCAAGAACGTAATAAATTGAAAAATAAAATATCGCCCAACAGTTCAGGGCATTATTGCCAAATATATTACAGCAATTGCACTGATGGAAGTTGAAAATCAACTTGCCAAGATGTGCTTTACCGATAAAAGCAAAATCTAATCAGATTATGTATATATTTTAATATTTACCCTTTTCTGTAATAACTACAACATCACATAAGCAATTCAATTGGTATGGTATTTCGATTAAAAGCATTCTGTATATGACGTTGCAGTTGCCTTTCTTTCCTATGCTTACATTTTCTTAGCGGCTCGTTAGTATGCAATACAACTATTTTCATGCATGTGATTTTGAGCTGAAATCAACAATTTTGACAGCTAGGAACAATCCTTGAAATAGACAGACAGATAGATATTTTCTTTGATCACAATAATTCAACAATTAAAAAAATAAAACAAATATGTTAATAGATTGCTTCTATCAAAATTACAATATAAAAATAAGTGTGATCATGGTCATCCCGTATGCTAAAAGCTTGTTTATTTGGGAGACCATTTAATTTACCATCCCATGAACAATACTGGTTGAATGCGCTTCAAACGAAGCAGCTTCCCGGGGTCTTATTCATGGACCGGGACTAAAGCGTAGTTCAGAACTAAATCTTAACTCCCTTATTCAGATTTTAGTAAATTAGTCCAGACTCAATGTTTAGTCCCAGACTACGCTTTAGTCCCGGTCCATAGATAAGGCCCCTGGGATTTTATTCATGGATCGGGACTAAAGCGTAGTCCAGGACTCAATGTTAAATCTCATATACAGATTTTAGTAAATATAGTCCAGAACCAATGTTTAGCACCGGACTACGCTTTAGTCCTGGTCCATGGATATAGGATAAGGCCCATGCCGTCTTCACCTGTGGCCGTGGTCAAAACGCCTATAATTATATCAAATGCAATGGGTCAGCACTTGGTGGGTTGAAGACAACTCCTTTATTTTTACAACAATTTTTAAGACATTCTCCCAATAAATAGAATATTATTACATTATTGCTTAAACATATCTCTTTATCATTGCATTTGTATTGATGAAATGACATCATCATTATAAATGTAAAACCATCACATCGTGATGATGTCCGTCTTCATTTCCTTTACCAGGTTCGAATGCGATTTGCACACAGAGTTCTGTTCTTCGCTACCTTTTTGGTTGTAGACATCGTTAGTCCCATCGTATGGAAGTCATTTTCTAGCCTAGATGTATACTTTACGTTGCGCGAAGATGCTCTCCGATACGAAATCGCATGCAATGACATCGTTTCCTAAGCATGGATATAGAAGGCCAAGATTGCTTAATAGAAAACGTTTCAACATGGGCACCATGAAAAATTATTTCACCCGTTGAAATGAAAAGGATAGCCTTAGTCTTTTCTTCTCTTTTGTAATTTGGTCGATGCCAGAACAACCGAGTTATGAATAATATGACTATTTGATCCGATAGAACAAGAAGACGCTACTTGGATTTGAGAAACATAAGGGACAGCCTATTCTGGAAATAATCATAGTAAAATATCTGTTGCTGGAAATATCAGAAATATTACAATACGCCAAAATCTATCTACACTGCTCAATGCTCACACGAACAAATTTTCACTGATAAAGTAGAAGTAATTTAAGAATGATTTTATTCCAGCAGATATAAGGCTCAGTCTTCCGCTAGAATACGATCCACTTCATTCCAGTCGACTTCTTCCACGGACGCTCTCCCGAGTGAGCTAGACATATCGGTGACGTCACTACGCCTAAGAAGTGCGTCAGCTTCTCTCAACAGCTGAGCCGTGTCTGATTCATTGCCTGATGAAATAACATTAACACCATGTCTACCTTGAGCTGGTGATCTAGCTTGGCTACGGCTTGAAAAGAGCGTTGGCGAAGCTGTTCTCTGGAAAGAACTAGATTCATTCAACGAATCTTTTAGCAATCGTTTCACACGCTTTGTTTTCGTAGTCATGTAATGTTCCAAGCTCTTTTTCGTGACAAACTCGTTGGCTCTTTCAGCAATTGATTTATGGTGAGGTGAAGCATGTCCGCTATGAAGAAATGATCGTTCTATTTCACTATCGGTATCCCAATCCCGTGTTGCATCGACTTTCAGAACAGGAGAGGCATCAGTAGGTTGTACAATTCCACTCTGCCGGATCCGGTTTCCAGCTCTTTTACCTGATTTTCGCTTTGACTTTGCTCCACCTGTCGAAACTTTGTAAGTGCCTTTCAATATATCTTTTGCGCGTTCTTTGGTTCCAGTGACCTTTATCGGTACTTCATTCATTTCATGAAACAATTTCTGAGCATTCTGCAAGCGCTCGTCGTAATGTTCTTCCTCAAGCTTCCGTCGTTCATCTCGCTTTCGCTTTAAAATTGCGTTCCTGAAGTTCACGGAAGCTTGTTTGATACTCTCTTGCTGAGCGCTATTGGCAGTTCTTGACCCATTTTTCGTCCTTTCATTTCGATTAGTAGTGGGTTTTCTATCAATTGCCAGTTGCGAGTAGCCAAGTCTACTTGTTTCCTGTAGCTTCAAGGCATAACGATCAGAGGATTGGTCAGTCACTAAGTCTCTTCTATATTCTTGGACTGAATTTGATGCTTCTAAAGAATCAAACAAGGCTGGATTATTCTCTAAACCTGCTAAGATATCACTGAGCTGATCATTTTGTTGGAAGTTCGATAGCCAATTATCATCTCGCTTAGAGCTCCTATCTTCTTCAGCAAAACTCAATTCATGGGTACTTTTAAGCGTCTTTATACTTGAATCTGTGACGATGCTGCTTTCTTTCGAATTTGTCTTTGGACCGACGTGATTTCTCTTTGAAGTTCCAGACTTGTAACTGAATTGCCAATCTTTGGATGCCTTTGAGTGTGGAATTACTTGAGCATGATTGGAAGTAGCTTCATAGCTTGGGTTGTATCTCCTTTCCATGGACGGTGAGCGTATCTTTTCCAACAAGTTGACAGTTCGCATGAGCAGCTTTGATTCTTTCATGTCAGATTCTAGTTTATCATGTAGCTCATCAAGTGCATCAAGCTGAGTAGAAATCTCTGAAACATTCTTTGCTATTCTTGACATTGATTTCTGTTCTGATGACTTCTTGGCAGACAAATCTTGTTGCGGTTGTCTATGACAATAAGGAATGGAAGCAAGTCCTTGAGGAGAAGATCTGTAATTATCATTAATGAGAAGGGAGGAATCTAATTGGTTTTCATCAACTGCAAATTGAACGTATCCAGTATCTTGTGCATCATTTCGGTCGTGTCCGTTTCTAGCAGTATCACTTAGATCTGCTTCCAATTTAACACTTTCAAACATACCATGCAACTCATTTATCAATATTTTAGGCGGAGTGCTTTCTGGTTCTTGGATGTTTGCAAATTGTGCAGAGTTGTCTGCCGCAGATTGAATATCAGCAATGTCTAAGAATGGCCTTTTCCCAGTCCGGGGAAGAACAGACTGCAAATCTCCATTTTCATTCAGTGACAGCATCTGAAGAGTTATGTGAGGATATTTCACATTGCCTTGCAAAATTTGATTTTGCTTGTCATTGCGATTCGATTCATTACCTGGCTGATTTGGAGTTTCATGTCCAGCAAGGGATAATTGATCCTGTAGAATACCTGCTTGCAATAGGGTAACATGGTCATTTGCTTTCCCTGGTGCAGGTTTACTGATTTCTTGCAGATTCCTATTATTGTCTGAAGACTGATAAAGAGCTCCCTTGCACATATCCATAGTTTCAATTTCAGCTACTGATCGATTTCCATGTTCTGTTGATGACAGCAAATGTCCTGGATTTTGAGGTGGTACAACACTAACAGATGAGATTCGTGGTAAGTCTAGGTCGTTCAAAATTGCATCGTTTGAAGTCAAGTGGGTTTGCAGCTGCGCGTCCTGATCTCTTAATTCCTCATGCAGCGTAGTTTTGACAACCATGATCTCAGACCATGATGGCGATCTTGGAGTAGCCTCAACTTGCACTCCTTTGTGACAGGAACTAGTAACGCTTCTCTTCTGTAAAGCACTATCTGCCTGGGCAGTTTTGGGCAAAAGTACATTTGATAGTTTTACTTTCTTCTTAATGTGCCTATCTCTAGTTTTGCTATGAGAAAGATAGTTCAATAATACATCCAATTCGGGATCACTGTCAGAAGCCTCAGAAGAGGATGCTTCAAAAGCTATTTTGTCAATTAAAGGAAGCAGTCCAAGCCTTCCCCATTTGCTTCGCTTCTTAGTTTTCTTGTCAGATAGAATTTCTTTTGTGGATCTTGAACGAACAGTTGGGGCAGCAGTCAATGGTATATTGGCAGTATTATCTTCACAGATAACACGGTATCGTCGGTCTTGGGCTCGTTCTCTATGAAGTTTCCTGGCTTCTTTACCTTTGGAAGAGGCTGATGCTTGTGGTTCAGCACTTTTATTAGAAGAATATTCTCGGTTCAAACCTTCAAAAGCAGGCTCTGATAACCGATTTGTATTGCTAATTAATAATTTTGGTGTCGGATGTTTCCCCGCTTCAGGGATCTTAATCAACTGCACAGTACGTGTACCATCAACTGGTCTGCCATGCAACAACTTCAGTGGCACTTTGCTAGGAGGCTCACTCTTACAAATCGGTAGCCTGACAAGCGACGGAGTGAAATCAACGACCTGTTGACGCTCTGATGGAATGCGAAGTAAACGGAGAGGACTTTGGGTCACATTTGCATGACTGACAGGAATACGAATGATACTGAAGCCTTTGGAAGGAACTTCTTCTGGCAAGTTGAGCAATCTCGGAGGGAGAACGTCACTAGACTTCGGCAATTTGACGAGCTGTGTTGCAGTACTTTTAGACATTTCATTGGGCATCTGTAGCAGTTTGAATTTACCTGTTTTGTCTCCACTGCTTTTACTATTTTCTTCAATCCCAGGGCGACATATAAGCTTCAGTGGCTCCATTTTTTGTAGAAAATCTCGCGACTTCGCGGAAATCTGCGCAAACTCCTCTACGCCATCTTGTTTTGCTGTTGTTTTGAATTTTGAAAATTTTGAACGAAATATTTCTTAGGCGAGGCCGCCTCATAATGGCTGCCATGTCTAAATTCTCGTTAAGTTGACGAAGTTCGTTTGCTGTTCGAGTGTTCGTAGGTCAAAAGCTACGCTCCACCCCGTATGATCCCGAACTTGCAAACAAAGGTTTAAAACAAGATGAGCAAGCGAGTTGCAGTGGTAAGTTATGCTGTAGGCATACTGTTAATCCGATGAAGCTAGTAGCTAGTCAAGCCCGCATCAATTAGGGCAGTTTGATAACTGCGCGTGCACACACAGATGTACCTGAGTTTAGCGTTTCAGACAACTTCACGGTTACCGTGAATTTATCCACTTCGTTTAATTTATCGTTTTCACTTCTATTTCAAGGTAACTGGTTCCAACCGAGGCATTGGTCTTGCTATGGTAAAAAGGCTTTGCGAGGTATTCAATGGAACAGTTTTATTAACAGGTGAGTAACAACTTCTGCTGAACTGTTATGTAACTGCCTAGTAACTCCGAACAGTGCCCTATGTTGCACATTGTTTCTCAGCTCAGACACAGCTCTTAAGGGAATGAAATCGCTCACATTCAAACAGTTTGGGCGTAGTGGTTTTCAGACCAATCAACCTTCCCACATCGGGTAGTAATTCATGAACCACAAGTTAGAGAATTCCTCTCCCCGTATCCCTTTAATTCCCTTATTATTCATGCAATCAATGAATCGTAACCAATTTTTCCACATTTTGACCTTCTTGTATACTTTTTTGGCAAAACATAGACCAAATGTAGGCCTATAAGTAGAGTTCCAAATCGAGTATCGATTAATCGATTATTAATCGATTACTATCCGGACATAGTTGGTAGAGTAAACATGGTTAGGAAGCTCAGCGGGTTTCACACGTAAACTCTTTGTCACGCGCATTCGCTGGTCACGTGATATTTAGCCTGCACAGTTTTCGCTCAGTTGCAGGGTCAACAGTGCGAATGGGTTGAAATTCAGGGAGTTCAATCGTCGTTTGCTTTGACCGATCGTTCCAATAGTGTTTTCATTTCATCTCTAACCGATGACAGAATGCCAGGAGAAAACTGCTCTGTTTATGGATGTGGGAATTGCCGACGGAGAAAAGGAATAGGTATATTCAAACTTCCTAACCGTAAAGATGGACCAACGCAAAGTTGGCGCGCTGCTTGGCTTAACGAATTACAACGACATCGAGAAATGGATGCCAATTTTAGAAGGCAGATCAATGAAGATACTGTCTACACATGCGAGGAGCATTTCCATCCCCATGAAATCGAAACATGTGAGTTTTTATGTATTCTTTTCTTTTTCGTAATTGTTGCTGCTTGCTAATCAGTAATGACTTCACGGACAGTCAACTGTGCCGTTTTAAGACCTTCAGCGTGTCTTTAAAGTGCCCCTTGTTTGTCAGTTATAAGGCATAGCTGCAATCCAAGCACACCTTGGGCAGGTTATTCAAGTAAAAGACTGATAGTACGACAAACAGTATATTTACTTATACAACATTGTAATGTTTATGTTCGCCGTGCTGCTGTTTTTATTTTGGAGCCATGTCACTTGTTGGCCAAGCATAATGATGCAATGAGCCTCAGCCTACAAACGGTTCTGCAAAATTTGGATGCTATATAATGTAGGTATTTTTTTATTGTAGTTGTTGGCAAGAAGATAACAAAAAAATTTCCGAAGTTTTGAGCCGTCCCTACTTTAAAAATGCCACAGAAAAGCATACCTTCAAAGCAGTCCAAGCCAAGAGAGCCAAGGAGCCTGGTCCAGCTAACGTCTTCAAAAGAGCAACAGCAAACTTGCTACAAAACACTAAGTGAGTTGGCAGCAAGGAGCGCTTCCTTGAAAGCACTGGAAAGTTGGGCAACTGAGATCTTGATTGATCGAGTTATTTTAAGCAGAACTGTTGCACCAATGCTTCTCCCACTATTTCAAATCACCATTGATGCTGATCTTGTCTATCACATAGCTGTCTATGGATATTATCTTCCTTCTGATCATGACCTGTACTCCAAATATTTC
>OFHS01003263.1:0-17613 GCA_900245855.1 Calvadosia cruxmelitensis | reverse complement strand
GATGATGATGATGATGATGATGAAAATGATGCTGATGATGATGATGATGAAAACTTTATTTCAAATTATCTCGCATTCAACTGCAAAGCAAATGGCACTGAAGTGACCATTATAGGAGTATGTTTTACCTAATAACGAATAAGAGTATATGTAACAGGCAGATATAAAGAGTTAAATCAAAACTAATTACGTTACAGCTATACATGATGTCGTGTCCTCCCCATCACTTAGATTATTTAAATTGAAAGTTATATCTGAATTAATGTAATGATATAGTATTTGATATGTTTGTAATCCGTATAGTATAAGTGCACATTTAATGGTGCCTTCTATGCGTGTATTCTTGGTTGATTTTTACCAATAAAGACACATGAATGATGACATGCTTTGTTTAAAAAACTCACTGCAGAGAGCCCAACATCAGAGCAGAGACATTCAAACTATAATATCACTAAACTAAAACTTATTCAGCGATACATACTTTCATTAATGCATTCAG
The DNA here is from genome assembly GCA_900245855.1 of Calvadosia cruxmelitensis. NCBI lineage: Eukaryota > Metazoa > Cnidaria > Staurozoa > Stauromedusae > Kishinouyeidae > Calvadosia > Calvadosia cruxmelitensis. The sequence continues at coordinate 17,114 of OFHS01003263.1, read as the reverse complement.
GTGACAATCTTAATATGTTCTGATAATGCCTATACAGTTTCTAATATGACGGGCAATTACACGATATCTCTGTTACTTTTTATATGTTGTCTGTATTGTACCTTGCAGTCTTTCCCATAGCATTCGCTCTCTTCCCTTGCTGTTTCCCGTCTGTACTTTAACATCTGTGTCTGTCTGTTCTCCAGATTGCGTCTCAGAAATTTCAAGCACTAATTGTCCTGTGTGTATTCCCTTAGAAGTCTGCCATATTTCCCTGTCATGGTTCCATCAACATACCTTCCCAATATGTCGCTTCTCTCGCAGGCCTATGCGTCTTCTTCGTTTTGAACCAAGAATATTGTTTCGTTGTTGTTTCAGGGCTCAAAACTGTCTCTCCGACAGCTAAGAATCTACCTCACAGCAAAACATGGTGTAGCAATGGTCGGTATAAAATTATCATTATTGCACAAGCGTATTGTATTGCATAATTTAGTACCCTATTTGTCGTTGAACCAAGCAACATCATTAAATATTAGCAGTGACAGTAGATTAGTAGTGGATTACTAGTTTCCACGCATGATAGCTGTTAAACTAGAGTGCAAATGGTTCAGCCATCAGCCTCGGCCAAATAGGCCAACAATCTGTGCCAAAACTTCCTCAGTATTGCTGAACTGTTCTGAGGAGTGTAAAGACTTGCCGGGTACACTCTGCCAGCAATACGATGTTGGCTCACAATGTTGACGATTTACAAAGTCTCGCCAAAACGATACCATGAACAATGTTGGCAGAACAAACAAGGGTGCCAAATGGTACAACAGTTTTCGGCCAGCAAATGTTGCTACAGAATGTTGATCCATTTGGCCGATGCTTTATGAATTCCACGTTGTAGCCTCGTTTCGTTGCAATTACTGTCTATATTTTCAGGTAAAGACATTGTTCCAGCAAATGGATGAAATCTTTATCAAGAGTTTGCAGAGTGTGCAGCGGATCATGATCAACGATAAACATTGTTTCGAATTGTATCCTTCTGACGTATTGAGAGCGTTACTCTGTCATCATTGTCATCATCAGCATTGTATAAACAACATACTGTGAATATGAATAGAACGCATAACATATACGTACAATTATATACGTACAATTCTAATGTGTGCCAGATTTGTAGATAGGAGCAACGACGAGGTTGTTTGATGTAATGTAGTTATATGAAATGTAGGAGAAGTTAATTTCACACCATTTGTGCAGCAGCATCTTAGCAAGGAAGCATGGGCCCCTGTCCTAGGGATAACTGACAACTAGATATCAGACGATAGAAGATATGCATGGATGTTAGATCAAGTTCCATTTGGCCCTTCCATTCCAGCTTCGGACTGACTCTGTGCTAGTCATTGCTATTCGCTCGTTATACCTTGATTCATTAGCAACTCGACTTGCCGATCGATCCCCACCCACCTTCCTCCATAATAATTTGTTGACGATATCATATACTTTTGTATGTTAACATGTCTTCACTCCTTCCACTGTTTATCACTGTGACTGGTGCCTGGTTGGGGGAGTGTGGCAATTTCGCAATTAGCAGCAGAAGCAGTAACAACAAAAGCAATAGCGGCAACAGTGCATATAGCAATGGTTCTGCCGCCAACCAAGCACCAAGGCCAAGCTATAAGGTTTTAAAGATCGAATATTACATTGGACCGAGGCTATGGCATAGCATGTTTGCTAGACAATGCAACGGACAGACATTTACAAGTATACGGATGGATTTCATTTTCCTATGGACAATCTATATAATACGGCGTCACCACTGTAATGTCATATGGTTGCGCATTACAGCTAGCCAATATAACAACATGTGGTTTTCACTCCGGATGTTTATCAATATGATTACGATGCTCTTCATGACATGAATAATATAACAATTGTTCCTTAATGTAATAATAGATACGGTTATGACATTCTACTAGATGAGGATCTGAAGCCGTAAGTTCATCGTTCACTAATAGTCACAATCGCCACGATCTTCTGAATTTTCTTGTGCGTTCCGTTGATCTCCGTCATTGCATTATAGCTGGCTTTGTGAGATTAATGCATCTCCTTCGCTGACGGCGAGCAACCCAGCCGACTACGACCTCAAGTTCAACATGCTGTCAGATATTCTCAACGTACTCGATCTGGAAGGGAAGTAAGTGTGAACCTTGTGCTGCTTGATGAAGAATCCCTTTATGCGTCACTATATTTTGTTTTTATTATTTTTATATGTATTTGTTTGAGCCTTCTTCCCACTTCCTTCTGGGTTTTTTTCTTCCTGTTTTTTATCTTCATTACTTTCTGCTTTTGATTCTACTTCGTCATTGGTCTATTTCGCTAAGGAGTCATTTGAGATATGCGCGCGAAATCTCTGTAACAAGACTTGAAAGAGAAATAGCGAATTGTGCCCACCAAAATAAGGGTGAGAAAAAACAACGCATCATGCAATAAAATTCAAGATGCAGTATAGTAACAAGAGTAGTACAAATTTGGGTTGGGTGACTCCTTAGCTCAAGACCAACGACTTCGTAGAATTACAGTCAAACTTCAACTTACAGGTAAGTCTCGTTTAACTTATAAATTATTTGGAAAGAACAAATGCAAAATAGGACATGTGGTTAATGTTGTAAATTTCTGCTTGTAATAGTTTTATTCAGGCATGTATTAATGCGTTTCTATGTCAGAAATAAAACTATATCAATCCATATATCTCTATCTAACTATGAAAGAACATCATCCACTAAGCTCAGTCCTTTGCTTTTCAGTATTGACCAAATGGATTGATCCATATATATACTGTGACACAGTGAGGTTCCAGATCAGTATCAATTGCAATTTTGTTGCATTATCTGAGTCTTTACCGAGTCCGAGTTCGTGCTGTTTTAGAGCATTCACCATCTGATCCCTGATGCATGTATGTGGCTGTTATACAGAAGCCAGTACTGCAATCAAACATTTGATACCAGTCATTTTCCATACTGTGACCTAAGTGCTGTTCAGTATTATATTTAAATGTCATTTAAATGCTATTGCATATACTGTACTTGAATATGTCATTCGTAAAAATATAAAATATACAGTACCTCTTTTGGTGCACTTCAATGTACTCATGTGACCTGAATTGCATGTAAACCGAGATACTTCAGCACTCCAGATGATTTTCTTTCTTTACATTTCGTGATCATTTTGTATCTAATTAATGTACATTAAGTAGAAATGTATAGCTTGTGTATTTGTGCATTTAATTTACATCCGACCATACTGTATGTATCAGTTTGAAATTATATCCTTCTGAAAGCATGCGAAAAAAAATTAATGTAATAGTCTTGATTGATGTTATTTACTTGAATGCTCAGGTTGTCTGGTCGTGAGAAGCGCATCGGTGGCTTTGACTTACTGTGGAATGATGGCCCTGTTGCGTTCGACGGCAGCGGAGGCATCGATAGTGTGACGTCATCTTTTACATCTAATTCCTTCTTGGGTGCGTTTAAATATTATATCCAGCGTATGGTTATATGTGCGATTAGTTTAACTGATGGCTGTAGCGAAGGATCAATTGTACTTCATGACTAACAATGTTAATAGCCACATTAGCCGGTTGATATTTCTGTGATCGGAAACTTCAAACAAGCAGCATCGGTTTATATATACAAGGCTTGAATAATTAGCTGGTGCATAATTAACGAATGAATGGATACAGGTTAGATAACAATAGAATGAGAATACATTATGCAAATAAGAAGATTAACTGAAGTGCCTACGAACGCAGCCTCGTTTTAGCATAATACGGAAACGGAAACGAGGCTAATAGATCAACGACATGCTGTTGGGATGACATCACACAACACTGCTACAAAGCGTAGTTCGAGACTAAATGCCTAATACTTGAGATTTAGTCCCGCACTATGCTTTAGTTCCGGTCCATTAATACGGCCTCAGCTGTCTGTATTTCGTAAAAGCGGTTATACTCTCGAAACTATCTTTTCATCGCAATGTATGAGGTCTCTTAGTCGGGTTTCCGTTGGCAAGATGATAAGCGTCACTGGGGGTTATAAGGGTTAGGTGTATTCAAAGACATGCTTAGTCCATATAGGGCTGATAGTCCAATGATTGGAAGTGCCTTGTTTGACAGCTTTCTGGAATCAGGGGCCTTATTCATGAACTGATACTAAATCATAGTCCTGGACTAAATCTCAGCACCCATATACAGATTTTAGCTATTTAGTCCTGGCTCAATGTTTAGTGCAGTACTACGTCATACTGAATTCGAAACACCTCCCACCAACCAAGCACCAATGGCCAAACATGAAATCGTTCAGAGGCATACGAGTTTAAACTACGTTTTAGTCCCGGCCCATGAATAAGGCCCCAGATGGGATTCTCCCGCTGGTTCCATAAAATGATACTTTTTGGGTTTACAAGTCCTTCGTATCAATCTTTACTGTTATACTGGTTAAATGATAGAGACTACTGTGATAATTGTGTCCGTTCGTTGATTGATGGGATCCACATAATGTATATTAAACCTTACCCCTGATCAGGCCGTATATCTTAAACTTGGCGTGCTCATTTTCTTTCTTTGTTGTATAACTTGTTTATAACAAAATTCTCTTGAAGATTTCAAACGTTTACAAGTTGAGCTGGTTGTTATACAGTAACTGAAAAATTCATTTCACTTGTAGACTCTAGATTAAAACTTAACCATCTCTCAAATGTTCAGATATGTACAGTATTACCGTTCAGAAAACAAACTATTCTTACGACTATCAAAATTTATGGCTACAATAATTGCTGTACAATATTTGCAAAGTTCTATCTGCAGAAACTGTTTCTTCTCCGTTGTGCGAGGAAATTGTGCTGTCATTCATGGCAAGTGCCAGTTTTATTTTGTCTAATCTTTTTTCTTTAGATATGTTGATGTGTTGACAAGTTCGTTGCTGTAAAAAAAATGTTTAAGTCAGTCTTTTGTCTTCTTTTTGTTGTGATAAAATCTTTCTCTCACTTCCCAGGATGCTGTAATGAACGCAGAGAGCAATTGCACGACGTATACAAACATGCACAGAGGACAAGCACGAAACGAAATTGACCAATCGGTCGAGCTCTCCATTGTGCTGTTCCCAAATGACAACATTTCAATTTCTAATAATTGTTCATCCGTCTCCATTGGAAACATGACGTCATTTAGTAACATTCAAAATATTGCTGTCTGAGTTAGTTGTTCCATCTTTTATCGCACATTGGTTAGATTTGTATGATCATCGTGTCATAGATACGGCAGATACATAATTATGTAGAAACAAGGTTATAACGAGATGCAATATTTGCCAAGTTATGTACAGATTAAATGTTAAAAATTAATATGACAACTCGTGCAGTGTTGTGATATGTTTACACTATTTTTCACGTGACGGAGGCCAGCCTCACATCTTCTTCAAATCCAATTGATATATGCCCATGCTTTGGAACACTGCTATAGAATATCATCAAGAATTGCCAAAATTGATCTACTTATAACTGTGGTGCAACTTTCTATCAGCTGAAATTGCAGACCGGCTGCCAGGAATTTACAATTTGGAGTATAATTTCAACAATTCAGTTGGTTTTATGTATAGTTTAAGAGAGAACAAGAAAAGTTAAAGTATACAATCTAGTATACGAATGGCTATACAATCTAGTATACACCATCAGCCCGGTCTGTCGTCCAGCAGCGTCGGATGCGCTTTATAGGCCATGTCATGCGCTCTGAATCGTACGCTCCCCAACCTCTCCATGACTGCCTTTGGTGGCAACCATCGTCTATGTTTCGTCGTGGTCATGGTCAATCATTTTCGTATCGTGATTTGTTAAACCTAGATTTCTCGTTGTACACTAAGTCTGATGTATGTAACCGTAAACTGTGGAATTCCGTATGCAATTGTGTCACGAAGAAAAAGAGGAACGGGTTGTTCTCGTAACAACACCGTTTCATCATCATCATCACAGGCTGTCTAACTTCCTTGAAAGTATCCTCTGCGCTCCAGCTGCCAGGGGTTGTTCTTCTGACATTGCAATACGAAAGAGAAATGCCGCATCGTTATATAAAATTGAATGACATTTTCAAATTTTCAGTTTTTTTTTGCTTGATGTGTTTGTAACTGTGAAGAAATACATAGCCCAGTAAACACAAGACGTCTTTACGACGTACCCGCGACGTCCAAACGTCGTGAAAGCGTCCATGGGACGTCCTAAGAGGTATTGTACTTGCTGGGAGTTGATAAGAAATACTTAGTTTTATGAATAGTATAATTATATGATTATAGTTAGTCATCGGTGACAATATGACAATCTCCTCATATGAAACGTCATGGTCTTGTCATCTGAGTCCACTTTCCATTAGATCCTGCTGGTCTGATCTACTTCTTGTGTGACAGATATATCCCCATGAAGCCTCGTTTCCTGGATTTAAAATGTTCTCTACATTCAGGAGATCTCAAATAAACATTTTAATGAGATTTGTAACTTTAAAAGTCGATTGCCCCGATATCTGGAATAAAAGTTTTTGGGTTTATGAGCACTTTAATAGAGAAATACTAGAAAGTAGAACGAAGGATCCTTCGGAAGAATGCGGCTGCAAACTGCATAAAAAGAAACAGACACAGGAAGGCAACCCTCTCTCTTGGTATTACGCCGACCATACAAGGAGCAAGCTCAAATAAATGCTCACAATTTCAATAAATGTTTTCTATATAAATAAGTAAGTAAATTTTTATCTCCAGCTTGGAGTGTAGCTGACGCCTGCAAGTTCTTTCTCAAGCTCAGCATCTAGTTCGGCAATTCTCTGGCGTTCTTTCTCTCCCATCTCACGTGGTTTTGATGTTGAGTTGCTCTTTGACTCAAAGCTTCTGCCATTTGTAGAATCCAGGCTACTCGATGAGCTACAAAGCAAGGTAAGTGTGAAACAGATCTATGATTGACCCAAATGAAATAGTCAATTCACAACCACAGCCGCGTTTTAGAAGACCAGCCAGTGACTAACAATTTTTTTGCGATAGATTTTAATCGGACATACTTATTACATCTAAGTTATAAGGACCCAGCTTGAATATAAATCAGCAGATCTTTCGCACTAACAAGCCATTTCATAACATCAGTTTTTTTTTAGGCGAGAGTTATTTATTTGAGATTTTAAAACAATGCAAGATCAGAGATAAATAGATAAAATTTAATCTAACAAGAAAATCATCAATGATATCCTAAATTAAAATAAATACCTCTTACATCAGTTGTTCAGAAACTTGAGTCATGCTGACGTTTATTTGAGTATTCTTCTTACCCTTGAATCCTCTTGTTATTGATTGATTTCTTCTTTCCCATTGTGCTACACAACAAATCAAGGCTGTCTGGGAAATCTTCTTGACTTTTGAAGTCAGTTCGAGGCTGATATCGTTCTCTTTGAGCCTCGTTCGACTTAGCACGTTCAATGTTCTTGTTAGTTCTAGATCCAAACATGATGTCATCACTCTTTTCCATGCCTCTGCGTGATGGCATCGAACTACAAGGGAAAATACAATCACATGTGATTTATACCAATTATCGAAAATGAAACTCATGATGGAAGACTGAAGAGGCATTCCTACTTTCCAGGTTTCAAATATATGAGACCTACCAGCATCGTCATTCACTTATATCTAAAGCAGTAATCTGTAACTCTGCCATTTTTCTAGCGTAGGATCCTCCAGTCAAGAATCAATGGGACTTCAGATAGTTTCAATTCAGTAAATATGTCTAGCTATCTGGCATTCATCAACGATTGTGGTTCGTCTTCGTCTCATTTGATTATTGTACTACTAAAAAAACATATCATATTTTGACACAATTATGGATTTGCGTAGTTGGATTTTTTCAGCCTGATGTGCTAGTTTCAAATCAGAATGCCAAATCATACATATAGCTTCATAGAACATGATATACTACCTGCTCTGTGAAGAAAGCTTTTATTAGCTCACCCGGTTTCAGAATGAACGATAATATATTAATATAAGTATAAGGAAGTAGATCAGTCGCCTATACTAAAGGTTTCGCATTATATTATGGTTCAATGTAAACAGTAAACTCAAACATCAGATCCTGCTATAGTGTCTATGCGTCATTTCTCTTCTTAACTAATCATCATATCTTAATTGTCTGATTAGTACTATTCGCATACTTCTTTGTCTTTGATTCCGTTGCCATGGCTGTGCCCTGGGATTGAAATCCTCCAGACATGCGTCGTTTCGCTCGTTCTCTGCTTTGACGCAGCAAAGGGGCCTGAGCCTCAATTGAATCCTCCTCGCTTTCTTCTTCGACGCGGCTGCCTTCTTTGCGTGAATCGTCCAGCAGGAACCTGAGGTCATCGTCTGTGTCTATCATCCCCTTTGATTGTTTTGATTCATTATTGATGTTGTTGCTGTTTGACTGCAAGGAAGTTTTCTTGCGTTCCTCAGTCGTCTTTTTGACATCACACATCCACGATGGAGTGTAAGGAGATGCCTTGTTCCTTTCATCGCTATGGAAATCAAGCAGAATGCTGGTCTAATGTACGTATAAGAGCAATCATTTACTATCCTTGCTTTGTGTTGTGCATGTGCGTAACTTCATTTTTTATTTTTGTTTTACTTTTACATTTATGTTTTACTTTATTTAATATAATTATTTCTTTGCAATGTGACTTTTTACAAGGAGGAAAGGAAAAATGGTCTAAGCTGATTTCATAGTACAGTCGAATTTGTCGAATGCCCCATCGGATAGTTTCCTTAATATGTTTACTTATATTAATAACAGTTATACTGTTTGATTAATATCCCCACTCTTTTGATGCAATTTGCCAAGTTGCCTTTTTCAAATAAATTTCTAACCTCGCATGATGTCATAACAAGTTTACCTTTCCTCATCTTAGATGCAGCAGCAGAGGGATACTAACCAGTTGGTATAAAACTGTACTTGAGTAGGATTATAAAACAACTGTAACTACACTAACAACTATACTACAAATATACTACAATAAACATCAGGAGCCTTATTCATGGACCGGGACTAAAACGTAGTCCGGGACTAAACATGTATGTCTGGACCAAATTGCTAAAATCTGTATATGGGAGTTGAGATGTAGTCCCGGACTATGCTTTAGTCCCGGTCCATGAATAAGGCCCCAGAAGTCTATTTTTTAATGTTAAGAAACTGACAGATTATTTTATATGGAAGTAAAAGTGCGTCATTGTTTGTTAATTGAGGAGTTCAAGATCTAAATCCAGCAATCAATCAAAAGAAAACCACGTATGCATTTGAAGATTCATAGGCTAATAAGAGCTGGGTCACATGAAGGGAGCGCATAGCTTTTACAAATATATTTCAGAATGGATCTCATGCGCCCTCTATGGTTTAGGTAAGGTACTTTTCAATCATTCATAAGTTAAATTAAAGCAATTGCATAGTTTATTCTTATGATTGGCCAATCAATAAATTCCAACGCAGTGATTTACTGACCTGACGTTGCTAGCCTCGTTGTTGCTAGACTCTTTTTCAGCCCGTTGTGTTGCCAAGGGAACTATTCGCTGCTGACTGTTAATAAAGGGTAACATAAGAATTACATCAATGTCATCAAAATCATCATGCTGACTGCTAACCATGCTTTTTTGCGTCCCTTACCGGATCCTATCCTGTTCTGCTTTCTCCTTGCACTGCAATAATTCCGTATTTAATTGTTCCATCTGTTCTTCGTAAGAGCAGCGAGCAGATTCGAGATCTGCGATTTTCTTTTCAAATTCAACTCGTTGATTTTCATAGTTGCACATGTCTTTGTTTAATTCTTCAATTTCTCCTTCCAGTGAGGCAATTGATGTTTTATCCGCCTTGCTACTTTTAGTGGCTTCAAGTTTCAATGCCTCAATCTCATTCCTCAGTTTCTCATTTTCTGTCTTCAAGATGACACAATTGGTTTCGATACCAGCAGCCTTTGCACTCAGCTGTTCTTCAAGGGTACATTTATCTGCCTTAAGATCTTCAATGATTTGCCTCTGATTACCAGTCTTCCCACGGAGGGAGGCTATATCAGCCTCGCATGCAGTCAACTGATGTCGTAACATATCGCATTCGGTGTCTGCTGAAGTTGCATGTTGCTTACTCTGCGCATGCTCAGTAAGTGTCTGCTGTTGATGTTCTTCAGCTTCACGTAGACGCGCTTTCATTTTAGCCTCCTTCTTGCTGCCATCAATGGCTTCCTGGTATTTCACTTGCAGCATTCGCTTTAATTCAGTGATACTTCCTTGCAATTCTATCGCTTCAGATTCTTTCACCTTGATGGCGCTTTCTAATTTTGTGTTTTTATCTTTGCTCTGTTCGAGTTCTGCCGATGTAATCGTGTTGTTGCTACGAATGGCAATAAGCTCTGCAGAGAGTGCTTTTAGCTCGAACTGTGCCTCGCGTTCAGTATTATCGTGCAAATCCGTCTGACTAAATGAGTGTTGCTTGGAATCAGCCTCTTTCGTGATATTATGCTGATTATCCTTCAATTGATTTTTCAACATTTCCACGTCTTTTGTCAGTTGTAAGTTTTCGTATTTTGCTAACTTCACTGCTTGTTTTTCTCTTTTAAGTTTCGTTTCAAGAACATCATTTTTTGATTTGGTTTCTATCAACGCGTTCTCGATATCTTTCTGGCGTTGTTGAAGTGCTTCGTTATCGCTGTGTAAGCAGTTGATTTTCTCTTTCATTTTCGACATTTGCTTTTCTCGACGAAACAGTTTGATGGAGACCGCCGAGTGGCCCGTTTGGTCATCGCTAGATTGAGTTTCATCTTCACTGGTTAAATGGTGATTGTACGATGGGCTATCGATTGGATCTTTGATATCATGGCAACAGCTGACGTCATTATGACAGGCCAATCGTTTTCTGTCATTGGTACCTTCGCCGTATGATTTCAACTTGATATGCATTGTCTTTAGCTCGGTCTGCAGTGATGCAAGGCGGTGGCTGTAGCGTTCAATCTCTTGATTGTTAATGGCCAATTGTCCTTTCAGTTTCTCGTGCTCAAGACACAAGCGATGATAATTGTTTTCTCCTTTGGTCTTTTCTTGCAATGTCAGCTGCAACTGAACACCAAGATTGCTTTGTTCATCGCGACATCTTTGCAAGTCCATTGACTGTTTTGATAAGAGGCTATCTTGTGCACATAGCCTCTCTTTCACCATCTGTAACTCGTTCTCAGTTAGCTTCCTGTCACTCAATGCCTTGGCCAGTTCTCTCTTCAATTGTTCTTGCTGCTCTTCTGTTTCAATGACATTCCAAGTACATTTATGATACTCTTGTTGTGAAGAGATGCAACTTCTGAACAGACTGCCAAGGCCTCTCTTCTGCTGTGGACCTAGCCTCTCATTGCTCTTGAGCTTCTGTTGATGGCCATGACTACAGCTATGACCCATCGTGTTGCCCTGGCGATTGTTTCCATGACAACATTTTCCATTGATGTTTGCTGATTGATTTGTGTAACCTGAGGTACATTGAGAGATTGCTCTTGCATCTCTACGATTGGTCGAATTTGATGCATTCTCCTCCTTTACCCGCTCCAGGTTTCGCTTTAACTCAGAATTGTGTCTGTTCAATGCCAGCCTCTTCTGCTTCTCTTTGGCTGCCTCCTTTTGGAGGCTTTCCTTCTCAGAATTTAGATGTTGGATTTGGTCGTACATTGGGTTGACCACTGTGTCAATGTAGTTCTTCGTCTCGGCATGAACTGCCTTCCTACCCTCGTGCATGCTTTTAATCACATCCAATTGATTCATGTTGATGGCTTGCAACTGCTCACAGTGTTTCATGTATTCATCTAATATCTTCTTACTCGCTGGACGAAGATGAACGGATTCATTTGACCGCTGACTTCCTGCCTCAAGTCCTATCCCTTTTGAATCCACACTCATCCTAAAATAGAACCCTTCGAATACTCATCTATTCTATGGCATCTGAAGTAATTATAAGCTATATCGTAAGCCAAGAAAGGAACAACAAGGTTAGATCATATCAGCTTTGTAGATCGTAACACAGCACGTACTAGTTAACTGTTATTTTGCATACCTCGTTTACATGTTTAAAATATACTCATATCCAAGGGCTCCTATCATTCTTTCCTATCAAGCCATTTTCAAGAACCGTTTCGTTATACTTACTTCAAAGCAATCATATAAGCACGTAATGGCTCTATCACACAGCAATCTGCTACAGCTTCTAGTAAAACCAAACATACAGTATTCAGACCAATCCAAGTTTTAATGGGTTTACACAACAAGTATTAAAGAAGTTGTTTCTAATTTCTTAAGAATTTACAGTGGATATACTTCTGATATTAATGGAATAACCACCGCCGGCATATCTACATTGTTCAGTTTTAAAGAAAAAGCACGATTGAATATCTACAACAATTCAAAATGCTGAAACAGAGACATAAGTTACAAAAGTCAAAGTAAAGACGTCAATATTCTAGGAAGGAAGCTATTACATGTCCAAGCTGTTTTCGTAGCTGCCGCATGAACTGTTTACTATGGCTTAACCCATGGCATATAGTCGATAGAAATTAAGAAGCCAAGCAGTGGTAATGAAAGTTTTACTGTTTTTTAATAATCCCATTCTGTAAGCTGGCGCACGCAATAGTGTTATGAAGTTAGATTGTTTACTTTTCAATATAGAAGTGAGAATCTTGCAGCTCGTGCCTATAGCATTTGTTTGAATTCGAAGTAGCGCTTGAGGTTATTCGTGGCAAGCAGCATATAGAAATAATTTACCGCATTCGTCACTATACCTTGCTTGCCTCGTTTCGTTTCTTTGCCCCTTCAGAACGAGATGTCTCTCTCTTATTCCCGCCCAGTCACAAGTTCCTGCAACTCAGTGACTCAGGTAACCAAACTTCCATTTGCTGAAACCAACATTCAATCCCTATGTCTCCTAAAACAAGGCGTCCGCATTCAAAGAACACTTTCCCCGTAAGTCAGAACACATTCGATCGCCTAGCCAATTGATGACGTCAAAGTACTGCTGTATCACGTGCCGGAAGTGCCTAACCGTAGTGATTAGAGTAGGCATCGCAATCAGCCTGATGTGCTTCCCAGGCAAGGGTTCATTTGTCTTTGACATCTTTTCACATTGATTGACTTATTAATATGAAAGCTTGCTAGCAGAGTAGCAGATGATACTCTAAAAGTACTATACTGATAATACTCTACAGTATACTGTAGGGCACCAAACTATACATTGTTGTAGGTTGCTAAACTTGCTATCGCAGTTTTGAGAACAAGTGAAGCACACACATTAGACACTTTCAGTCAATTATTATACAGACTTGATTACACGAACGTGAAACATGAGGACAAAGGCAAAAGACTGATAATTTGATATTTAAATGTTCATGATTATGAGGTCGAGCACTGAAATGAGGCTCTTTTGGTCAGGCCTCTCTTGCTCTTTCTGGAAATGAGGTTTGCTTTACTCCCCTCACGCGCGAAAACTGGACACTCACAAACCAAATTCAAAGTCAACCATAGAAAGTGGTCTCTTTCAAGGGGAGATATAACGATATATGTCTAGTTGTAAGTTCTAGAGGCGTTTTGAACCATGGTTTGAACCAATGGGAAATTATGCAGAAGTTGGATGTACAGCGCAAGACTCACGGTCGGATTTGGTATCGCAAGTTGTCAAATACAGAAGATGGGTGAGAGCAGCAGATATTTTCAAATGCAACATCGTCATCACATGATCATTCTGCAATCTGCATTTGTATTTGGAGCTTCACTTCGTGTTTCTCGTGACATATAACCAGATAGCATTTCGAAATCCGTAAATATAGTTTGTGGAATCAGTGGACTTGTCACTTGCCCACTTCAAAGCTGACATCATAAGGTTGGACTAGAATTCAGAACTTCCCAATTGGCAATTTTCTTATTGAAAGTTACTAAACCAGCATAGTTCTACTCTTTATAGCCTATAGAAATATGAGCAGTGTTACACGGAGATTGCGATTGCTAATCTCGCATCAGGGTCAATGTTCCTTGTCACTTAAAATGTCAACAATCAAGTCAAAAGACCATTCTACCCACCCAATTAGATTTGTTTTAGACTTAATTAAAACGTTACCCTTAGTCTTTTAATAATTTGTGCATTATTTCAGATTCATAACTACGTAGTTTTGGAAATGTCACGACTTTGTTTTCTAACTATTTGCACATAAAAGGACTGTATCCGCCATTTGATGTTAACTCGTAGAATGTATCAAACATTGTTCTTAGTTCTAATCGCAGTTTTTGGCTTTCTTGGCCATTTCCATGTAGCTGAAGTGTAAATGCAACAAAATGCTAACTAGTTTTGAACTTGCTCTAACAAGTGAATAGTCACTGTGTTTGTTCTGTCTTTCTGTGCTCTCAACTGACGGAATATTCTATACACAATTTTACCAATGTTTCGAGTTTTCATTACTGTAGCTGCTACACTGGTACCCTTGCATCTAGATTTTACACATTTGAAGGCGGTAATGCAATGTCTTTTCAAAATATGTCTTACTGGTTGAGATGACACCGCCATTCAGAACTAGATAAATGAATTAGAAATATAATGAAATAGATGTTGATTGATTTCTCGGTCGCATAACAAGTTGTACAGTTTTGTGAATAGTTACAAAATGCCAACTTTCTTGTCTCAGATTTAACACCCGTGGTGGCAATCCCGTATATATGCGGGCTAGCTTTTTCCCGCCGAGGGGCCAATCCCGTATATATACGGGCTGGCAAACCCCGCGCTTGCAGGCCATTCCATAAATATAGGGGCAAGGTCATGTGATCTGTTTTAGGTTGTCTTAACCAATGAAAGTCGGACTATCTATAGAGCACAAAATAATGTGATTCGGCCGTGGTCTTGCGGGGGCAATTGATTTTTCAAAATGTTGAGCAATGTTTGAGCTATAAAAGCTGCGCGTCATGCTCTTGGTGAGATTTATTTTCTGGTTTGCTCTGGGATTATACAGTAGCTTCAATAACAATTTTGGCAAGGCAAATTGTGTTGGGATGGTTGTAGATGCTGCGAGGTGGAATTATACATCCTAACGTGGACTTTCAATCTGCTTTGCGAGCAACGACGGTCTAAAACACGGAAACACGGAAAAATTTACGGAAAAAAATCCGGAAAAAACAAGAAAGAGGTTCATTGTTTGTCAACTCAACGGAAAGAGGTTGCCGTTGAGGAATTTATCGCTGTGAGCGGCTGAAACCTGAAGTGCAGTGAAACTGAGTTAGTTGTGATTGTGCCTCGTCGACTGCCTTATTGCCTCTCGTGTTGGCTACAAGCAAGGCACTCGAAGCGTCAAAGACTCTACTCTTTGATGAAGAATATAACAGAGATCCATGTAAAACAGTTTACAGATGTAGCAGTGACATCTTTGACTCTGTTTCAGAAACTCCATGGATAATCAAGAGCAAGGAAGTTCGTTGCGCGAGAACGATGAAAGCCGCGGCCCAGCGTGATTGTTGACAATGCGCAGAAAATTTTTACGAAGGATCTGATCTCCCCAATCATTATCTGTCATTTAGTCAGCATCACAGAAATATTCTGCGATCACACGAGGGCACACAGAGTGGGGTTCAGTGTTAATAATTTATTAATTTTAGTCAACGTCTTTCGCCAGCATGTCTCAAAGCCGGTTTACGAAAATGTTGATTTTTGCACCACGAGGAACAATTCTTGAAGGCAGCCAGATTTCTAAAGTCAACGCCATGAACTCCATATCAGTTAAAATCTCGCATTATGTTCATAATTATTTCTGTAAAGATGCTTAACTGAGTAAATCCTGAGAGAAATAGTATGACATCGGGATCGGACTCATTTATTTAGTTGTTTCGTTTGTGAGCTCGAGATTCAGTTCGATTTTTGCTTTCACTGCACTTCGTGTTTCAGCCGCTCACAGCGATAAATTCCTCAACGGCAACCTCTTTCCGTTGAGTTGACAAACAATGAACCTCTTTCTTGTTTTTTCCGGATTTTTTTCCGTAAATTTTTCCGTGTTTCCGTGTTTTAGACCTGCCCTGTTGCTGGCTCAATCGAACTGACGGCCCAACGTGCAACCGTTTGTCACTTGCCTGTCACACGCAGAGGATGAAGGCACAATTTGGAGCTTTTGTATTTATTAGTTTCTCATTCTGCTTTAAGGAGAGAACACTATGTTGTAGTGCTGACTTTGGAAATGCTACAGACTGATTTCGAAAGCGTTTCTGCTAATTATTTCTTCAGCAATTGCATTCTGAGTGAGGAGCACAGACGAGCGGCGAGAGAGAGGCATGACTTGTTGTCAACCTTCTTGGATGCTGGAATAATGGATTTTAATATGTCTAAAACATATCTATTTACTTGTGTGCTTGTTGCAAACATTATCAGCGACTTCAAACTGTTTATAACAAGTGCATTCTTATGGTCAAAACATTCTACAATTGACGGGCGAATTCGGACAGTTTACTCTGCAAGACGGTGTTATCCATATCCATTACTCGCTGTGTCAGCTGCAAACAATACGTCAATATTATGGATTTTGACAGCAAAACATTCAGAGATCTTTGCAAAACAAATTCCAGACTGTTCAGTTAACATTATTTGCTATGTTTGAGCGAAAATAGTGACAAACCAAGTGAACAATGGCAATTTTGTTGTTGATTCTGGTTGTGTTTTGGTTGCCTTTGCCGCCTGCAGCGAGCTGCAGCTCGACCTTGTCACGTGTGATTTGCTCATGATCAGCGATTAGAAAATGTTGTTTTATGAATTCAATCAGTTCCGCAGATTCAATTGCTACATAGGCAAAAGATCGTCATTCATGGGCGAGAATGTCTCACATTTGTTGATGCGTGCCGCAATTACTTTTGTGTGTCACGATCTATTATTATTATTTACGAAGTGTTTCCCCGTCCGGCTGCCGGACGCCTAACTCATCGTGATCGCCGTCCAGCTGTCGGTTTGCGCACGCGCAGCTTTTCGGCGCCAAACTTTCCGATCGATCACTTCACGTCAAAGCCTGCAAGGATCAACATGGCTAATCATCCTTTCCGTGGTGTGATCGTTGGCGACACGTTTTCCAC
>OFHS01003262.1:0-17614 GCA_900245855.1 Calvadosia cruxmelitensis | reverse complement strand
CCTACGAAGTTTTATTAAAATCTGAGAGGGTGAGGGTCAATCTTGTGCGTTTTGGCATGGAATGGCCCTATGAAGGGAAAACAAGTCTCAGCGGTGAAGCCTGCAAGAAAATCACACAAAGATTTGAAATCATTTTATCCAAAACAGCGCGGTTGCTATTTATAGGATTAATTTAGTTTACAGCCACTGTAACGGGATGATGAACTATCGGCAGCGTAGTTCCAGTTTTATCCACATCAGGAATAATAATTATTAGTATTACTTTGTTGTTTTTGTTGTTGTTGTTGTTGTTAATTGAGTTTTGTGGAACACTTTCCAATTATTCTTGATGTTAATGAGTTTGACCATGTACTTGCTGCTCAATATGCTGACAGTTAATTTTTAACATTTGCAGAGCGAAGGAGTCATGCTATAATCTTTACCAAGTGTTCATGAGGTGTAATTCATCGTCATGGCTACAACAGTGCCACAAAGAATCGAAAGAGTATGATGATTGTGTCAAGAAGTTCAGGGTATGTTGATTCACATGATCCGTTAACCAAAGATGCAACAATTTGTCCATGTTGTTACTCTGCAAAACATTCCAACAAACTGGTATTGTTGTGAAATATCCTTCATTTGTGTATAGTCAAACCTGTATTATCGGCCACCCCTATAGTGCAGCCACCTGTTTATAAAGGCCACTCTTCATAACCTCAACATGACACTTTCTATAGAAATCAACCTGGACAGAAAGAAAGGCCACCTGTCTATAAAGGTCATTCATCTCAATTCCCAGAGTTGACCGTTATAAGCAGGTTTCACTGTAACTAATTGCAAATACAAATAATCTCTTGAAAATATAATAGGTTCTAATTAAAATTTACCTTCGTAAATGTGTAGCAAGCTACAAGAAAAGTCACAGCTTGCAAAAAGGAATTATTTAGTAATGTTCCAAGTTGCATTGTTCAATTGTGCAAGCTTGTTTAGCTTAGCGAGATCGATTTTTGATAACATAAAACTAGAACTGTATGCCGACAGTGTGACTTTTAAGTAATTAGTATACCAGCGTACTATCTGCCAATTTTCTAACATTAAGTTTGAAGAGCAAGACAGCAAACGTGGCAGCTTGGAGAATTGTGATTGCTTGAAGGTATTTTGCGATTGGATATCGCTAGATTTAAACAACAGAATGGACCTTTTGTAGTTCTCACAACAGAATGGACTCATTCCTTCACTTTTATAGCTAGCTAGTTCGACAAGACATTACATGCCACAGAAATTAATTCAAAATAGTTTTGGTTAAGCTTCTTTGCATGTAAGTCGCGTAGAAAGTACTCATAAGTTAAAAGCCCTGTCTTGCCTCGTATTAATTTGTTCCCATCAAGTTTAGGGCTGTGTTTCAGATGCCACTGTATATCAGTCCAATCATTGGACCAAACTTCATTATTATTCAGTAAATGTCGAGTAGCCCAGTTGGTTAACGGATCACACTCACGACCAGAGGGTTGCAAGTTTGACTCTCAGCGGGGCCTATGTAGCATTTCTTATCTTTGCGCCGTCATACTGGGCAGCACGTGCAAAAGATAACAAGGGCAATGTGACTTGGGTGGCGCCAGTCCTTGCTATGCCTTCAAGGCACCCCTGGCTCAAATGCTAAGAAACAGAGATGAGCACCGCACCGCATAGCAAATGAGTCTTCGGGTGACGCTGGCCTGATCGAGGCCCGGGATTTAACTGACTTTACTGCGGCAATGATAAGCCCAGCATGTTTTATTTATCATGAAGTCCATGTTGTCACATTTGTTTATCTTAATTATCTTGTTCTTGTTGATAGGCAATTTATAGAGTGGAAGAAGATTTATCCAGTGTCCTTCCTAGCAAGAAAGATAAATCAAAGGATCCCAATTCATGACAAGAAACATCTCTCAGTTTAATTTATAAGCCTAATTTCTATATTTTCAACGGCTTTAAAACGGCTTCATTTTCACATTGAGTGATTTGATCGCCGTGGAGATCTTTTTATTGACAAGCGTTACTGACATCATCATGATATGTCATGTACAAAGGAAGATCATGTGTCTTTTACTGTTCGAATAATAGCACGTCCAACTGTGCACTGTTGATTGATTAGACATGAGCCACATTTTGGACCAATTGGCAAACACGTTTGTTGTCCAAATCCAACTAGCAGAACGTTAAGGTCTGACCATTCCTCTCTGAAATAAAGACAAACGACAAACTGCGTGAGATCTGTTCTTTGATGGCTTATGTCGTAATTCTGTGATAATGGGAGTTTGTTTACGCACCTAGGAAGCCATTTCTCCAATTCGATTCTAGTTGCCTCGGGTTGTTTAGTTGGCTTTCTGACCCACCGCAGTCGATTTGCAATGCGATGAACATGTGTGTCCACTCCAATCCCACTCAGCTTATTCCAAGCAACGTTCATACATATATGTGCCATTTTAGGTCCAACACCAGGCAAGGAAACTAATCCCTCCACAGTATCTGGTATGTCACCATTGAATTTCTCATGGCATATCTTTGCTGCTTCTAGGACATACTTGGACTTTTTCTGAAAAAAAAAGAAATATAAGGAGTGGTTGAAAACGAGTGCTAAACTACTGACTTGACGGGAACATTGTTAATATAGTCAGATATCTAGCCATAATACAGACAAAAAGAACAAAAAATCTCACTTCAGTTGCAAGTGCTGGAATGTTGCATATGATAAGTTGCTATAGTGAATCACTAATTACAATGCCTCCCGCCCCTAATTATAAAAATGTAGGGGTGCTAGGCTTATATCGTCTCGTCCCTCGTATTCGCAGCCCCTGGTCTGACTGCAAACAGAGTCAGCCCTGAATTTGCTACTTCGGTCCAAAAAGAATTTTGCTTGACACATCACCATAACCCTTCACATGTACACATGTTGTTTCTCGCTGTATTTGGAATGGAGTCGACTTGACCGGAGACATCCCCAGTTCACCCCTGGTATAATAATGAATGACCTGTTGGACCCACCAATCGCTGTCACCAGCTGCCTCAAATTGTTACTTCTGAACTAATACAGTGAAACCTGTCTTTAGCAGTTACGTCTGGGACCAAAGAAAAATGACCTTTATAGACAGGTGGCCTTTCTGTCCAGGTTGATTTCTATAGAAAGTATCGTTTTGGGGTTATGAAGAGTGGCCTTTATACACAGGTGGCTGCTCTATAGAGGTGGCGGCTAATACAAGTTTGACTGTAACGGAATTGGATGGCAAACAAAAGCCCAGTCCCCTGGTTGCCAATTGACAAGGCGCAGTCCTAGTGCATGTCGGGATGCAAGTGTTTTCTGGTACGCGAATTTGAGTTAAAGTCGACAATTTTGACAGCTAGGAACCATCCATGAAATTGACCATT
The DNA here is from genome assembly GCA_900245855.1 of Calvadosia cruxmelitensis. Taxonomy (NCBI): domain Eukaryota; kingdom Metazoa; phylum Cnidaria; class Staurozoa; order Stauromedusae; family Kishinouyeidae; genus Calvadosia; species Calvadosia cruxmelitensis. The sequence continues at coordinate 14,230 of OFHS01003262.1, read as the reverse complement.
ATTGACAAGAGTACATCTGATTTCATTTAAAACAAAGCATTTATCTGGCGTCTTCACCTTTGGCAGAGTTCAACTCAACTATATACCAAAATGCATTGGGATTGCACATGGCGGATTGATCTGAGATAATACATCGGCCTTAAAGCATTATAAATTAAAAAGTTTCAGCAAGACCCAGGCAACGCTAGATGACTTACCTTCTTGAATCCAACAGGATGAATTAAATCCTCAATGTCTTCTTCTGTTGTTTTAATGATGTTTGGAATATTGAGGCCATGTTTCTTCAACTTCTCAACTGCAGCTGATGTCACTTGGTCTTTGGTTTGACTTGACAGCATCAAAGAAACAAGTATTTGAAATCTCTGAACCTGGAAAGGAATACACTCTGATTGTTAGGAGAGCACGTGGCATTACCAAAGAATAAGTCAACCATGGGGATATGCCCCTGTACCTCGGGCGTGGCTTTGGGGTCGTGGGTCCTTTCACACCCCATGGTATCCACTGCAGCATCCCTGTTGACCCGCATCTGTTTGATGCTTTCCAAGACAAGTCGCCAATCTTTAGGGGCCCAATTTACACCTCCGTCTGTTCTAGGGCTTGGATGATCGTCTCTAGAATGGGTGCCATCGTTACTTTGACACGCCACAGTGCACTCATCAGTCGTTGCCTTCTTCGCGGGAATTTCCTGATTAGTTTGCTCGATTTCAATGCATACCGGTTTCCGTCGTTTGCTTAGAGCTCGAAGAGCATTTGCCGCCTGATTTGAGGTCGTTGTTGCCTTCTTCAGCTGCTGCCTTGTGAAATAAGGCGAAGTCATTCCCGATGTCTTGAAGTGTAATGCGTAATGTTGTCTGTGGGTCACACCATTATTAAAAGTGATTGACACACACGTGGTCGTCCCATGGAGCGAGGGCGGGAATGATGGCCGCCAAACTGTTTGGAGGGATAGACGCAGAAGCATGGAGAGCTGCTTATCAAAACTACCGAAGTGTTCTACAGAAGTTTGCTGACACGAAAAAAAAGAAAGAGTTATGTGACCTAGACCAGTGGTAAGGCATGGCTACTTGTAATATGATAGACGAGACCAATAACGAAACCAAAACATTTCTTTTCCGAATAGGAATAGCGTTTCTTCGGTCCGGTTGTAGCCCTGGCTTTCATCCTCAACTGGAAGATGTCAAGATGATGTAATCTGAGTCCCGTTTGCTTTGCAGTTTGCAAAGGATATCGCCATCAGAAAGCCGAACAGGCGTCGGAAGTTCCCCTATACACGAGCAAATTTCTCCTCTGTACAGAGGGGGGGTCTGATTTTTGTACATTTTTCGACACATGTGGCTTACAGTTGCTATATATACATACGGTCTGGTCAGCAGAATGACAGAGCAAATGTAGAAAGCCTAGGCCTATGCTATAGAAATGAAACAGAACTGTGGAGTGTAGGCCTGTGGTTTCAATGAAGCTTCAAAAGCAGTTAGTGTACACTGGTTGCAGTGGTTGGATTATATATATGGATGCAATGCAGTGGAATATAATCATATGTAGGCCAATTGTACGTGCAATGTACCGAGTTCCAGTAGCCATGGTAACTGGGCAGTGGGCACACCTCACTTGCCTTTGCGTACACAGATTTGCACCAGATTTAGTGACGGTTGAATACACACAACCAGGTCGAGTGCTGCAGCTTTACAAATTGATATAATTCACAGGAGTACAGCACAAACAATTACAAAACATACAAGTACGATACATTAGCAAATCAGGGAACTACACAGTTTGCCTCTTCTTCAGATAGGATTAAAAGTTTGAAATGCAGTTATTACAGAACAAGGTAGCTAAATGAGAAATCAATAAAAAGTATAATCATTAAATCCAATATAGTTTATGAGTGATCATGCTCCTGTTTGCAAATAGGCGGTCCAGGACCACTGTCACCCCGATGTGACAGGCTTTGCTGCATGTCAACAAGTGACAGCTTGTCGACAGATTCTGAGACGGGTGGAAGTGACCACCTTAAGCCACCTTGTGTTCTCCTGGTGCCTGCAAATGTTTTTCAGGTATCCACTGTGCCAATGCTAATTGCCAGGTAGCCAATTAAGCACTACACGGTGTATTGATAAATTGTTGATGTTTACATACAGGTATCAAATCGATCTTCCAAAAGCAATTCAACTGCGACAGAAAAAGCACATTTCAAAGGAAGAACTTGTCAAACTTGTCAAGTGGAAACTAACGGTTAGCAAGAAATGTTTCGATTAAACTGGGTATATTCGCATTGCATGCGGTGATTGCTGCTTGACATATTCATGGCTGAGTTTATTTAGAATATCAGCTGTGTAGCGGTCGTCGCTAATTAATAAACCAGCCCAGAAATGTTTGAGAACACAAATATTTGGTTTCATAAAGTGGCTGGTTTTGTTTACCGAGGGTTTTTTAAACGGTGATCACTGTACTTGCTACTTTGATATATAGTTCATTAGGCCTGCTATTGCGGCACTGTAGCTAGCTAGCTATTTTTGTTGAAGGCGTTACAGTGTTATGGTATAAATTTCCTGGTTTGTAGTCTTTCCATGCATGCCTTCAAGAGTTTTCAAACTGCTTCGTTTTCTACAAAGTCTTTTAAAAATATCAGAGAATCCACATGAGAGCAACATTTTATTTTGGAGGCATGATCCCATCTGCATCAGCTATGGCCTTAAAGTCAGCTTGATTGCTTTCGATAGTTGGACTTAAAGTGCTCATAAACCCAAAAACTTTTATTCCAGATATCGAGGCAATCGACGTTGAAAGTTACAAATATCATTGAAATTTCTAGTTTTGAGATCTCCTTCTATTTTTTATGATTTATTGAAAATCAGACTTCGCTGAATGCTAAAGGACTGGGTCAAGGACGCGAGGCGTCTTGTCTTCAAAAATGACACCCTTGTGTGACTGGAGGTGCACTTGAGATCAATTCCAGAGAAAGAAATGCGACAGGAAACAGATCTATTACTATCGATTTTGTCAGTAAACATTTTCCTTTCCTGTGATTTTACAACGAGAAACACGCATGGAACAACGACATTGAAACCATTACATTGCGTTGCGAGAAACGACGCCTCGCGTCCCTTAAATGACGTAGATTAAGGTAGATCCAGATCGTTTTTGGCAACGCGAGAAAATATCGAATTCGCAGTCAAATCCTGCAAACGCGATTTTGCGATAAATGCAATGAAAATGATAGGATTGCGCCATTTTGAAAATTCAAAGTGATTCTTTACCAGGAAGACAAGCTCTGTCAATACAACCAATAAAAGTTCTGGGGTTTATGAGCACTTTAATGACCGTCAAGCTTGATATTTCCAACAGTTGAAACCAATGTCACCGTATTGTCCTCTCATACCGTATACTTATAATCCAAATTTGTTGCTGGTTATTCCGTTTATGAATATATTAAGCTCCCTCTAGATGTGGTGATGATATTTTCTTCTGTCTCATTCGCAGCGTGGTAAATTCCGACCTCGTTTGACGCAGCTAGCAGCAAGCAATGGCGAAGATGACGTCATTACTGTCACTTCGAATGCGGCAAGACTCACAGCTAATGCTGATGCCTTGAAGGAGATGTGCAGATTGAAGGGTGTTGGACCAGCAACAGCATCAGGTAACATCAACACTATGAGAAATGCATGGTATATTGCATCTGTGTTGCGACTGGATTGAATTGCATTGCACTCGCTATGTTGTTGTATTTCATTGTGTCATTGGCCATAATCTTAATGCACAAGTCATAGCTTTGTAATTTTGTTTCGATAAGGAAGTAATGGAGTTACAGTGCGACAATGTGGTGTTTGCTTTGTTGAGTCAGGAATTGAGAGTTTAGAACTCTGCATGTGTCCTCTAGGTGCCCAGGGGCATGCTACCCCAGAAAATGTGACTCTGCTATCGCAAACAAGTGATTTGTCTTCAAAAATGCTCTTTTGATTGAGTTTCCCAGTTACAAAATTAGCGCTTCCTCATTTGCACCCACTGATATACGCACTGCAAATGCCAGGCTCACTTGCAGACATATCTTTGCAAAATATCGATATGCTTTGAAATGGTGGACAGTTATAAATACTACAGAATAACCCCCTAGTCTAATTGTTGGGGACTACAACCCTGCATTCCTCCTTGTCTGCTGCCCCATTGGAAATCAAATCTGTCTCAAGTGAGGAACCACAAAAATCCCCAAAAGTAAGATTAGCATCACGATGTTCAGTCAAATAATGGGATTTTTACGAGAATCGCTAGACACCACACTTGTCATGTTTAAAACTCAAAATGATAAGCAGAAAGGCTGTTGATGTCAATGAAATGCAACTACTCTGGGCTGTAGATCATCTGCAGTATGTCTGTTACATTTCATCGGTTTTGTTGTGTTTTCGTGTGGATCACAGGGACTGTTTTGTTTTTCTTGTCAGCCGTGCTCTGTGCTCTACATCCCGATGAGTATCCGTTTATGGCAGATGAGGCTGTGGCAGGAGTGTTTGGATCGACGACCATTAAGTACACTGCCTCTGAATATGATACCTATGCCAAGCGAGTACGGGAGAAAGCCAAATGGCTGTGCAAGCAAGGTAACTAACAAGCAGCGTTGTCACTCCAGGGTAGCTCAAGGTATTGATCCCAAATTATTCCACGTTGGCTACGTTTACGTGCTAACAAGGGTGTTTGCCCAACACAGCCTATACACCCGTATCTCTCAATATGCACGCCACAGTTTACTTGGAAAGGACTAGGATGCGTCGAACATTGGAAATCAATGGCATGTTGTTTGACAACAGAAATTGATCGTGTGACATAATCTGGCCAATTATATAGTTTGTGCATGGGTGCTTACTGAAGCAGAAATCTATTTTTTATGATAGCTGCTTTGCTGAGAGGGAGCAAGACGGTCAATATTGGAAGCCTGAAGGTGTCTTGTTTTCCCATAAAATGTGTCCATCAACAAACATTGTAATGTCCTTTGGGATCTGTTATGTTATGTTCGAGTTATGCGACATGTTCGCTTTATGCGACTTCAGTATTATATTATGCGGTATTGTTTATACCGCGCTGCTTAACTGGCAGAATGGATTATACTTCATCTTGGACGGCTGGACATTTACCATACATATACTATTATCCATATTATTACTGAAATATATACTGTATCTTACAGTTGGCTTAACATTATCGTCATCTTATCTCCGCAAATTCCTACGTTGTTCTTACCAACACTATCTGCAATTTACTTTACGTTATAAACATACACCAGGATCCATTCTATATTGTATAGATTTAAGACATCTACGTTCACGACCACACCCTAATGCACAACTCTTTAATTTCTTCTATTATTTGTGCCTTTGTCTGTGATTAATACACAATAATGTTTACTAGTAGACTAATTTTAAATCATTACAAATTGAATTTTATTTTTGTTTTGTAGATCCTACCACAAAATGGGACCCGCACAAGGTTGAGCTTGCGTTGTGGGCTCAACATCATGCTACAAGTATGGGAGTAGATATTTCCATCGAACGGAAACGAAAGTCTCTCGACGTCATAGCTACAAACCCCAAAGAGAGAAAACTGGAATAGTCCATTGCTCAAATTGAACTCAGAGCTGACTAACACATCTGTGTGACGCAAAGCGTGTCGTATTGGATTAGCTTCCTTGGCGCATGCGCACTGTTGTCTCTCAACCAAACGATAGCATACTGTATGGTCGAACGCTGTCTTAGTTTTCGTGACGCGTCAAATTTGGATGTTTCCCGCGACAGGTTTTCGATCGCATTCCTACAGCTTAGATGGGAAGTATTTCAAATTGTAGGAATATTCTTGATTCTTCTTTATATTAACATGGTTCTCCTTGGTACATTTGGTGGCATTTATTAAACTGTAAACATTTTCGTTGTCAATATAAATTTTCAATAAAGCTTGTTCCAGAATTTCGTTGCCATCTTCAACTGTGTGTTGTTTCCGTAACATGTGCCGATTTGTCGATGGTGTAATTATCGATCGGTTGGCAATATCAGTAGTGTTGATGGTTGTGTAACATTGAGGAAACACTTTTCTGAGAAGCGTGCGTGATATGAAATGCATGTGATTGTGGTGTATCGCTGAACTTCAGTGAGTTTTTGTTTTGGATGGAAGGGTTTATATGAACGCTGAGAATAGGTATCGCAATATTCCCGGAAGTAGTTTTTCGATGTTTTTCATCGTAAAGGAGAATGAAAGACCAAAGGTTCTAATTGCTTCTAACTGTAACGATTCGGTCTTTTCCGATGCAAACCTCTTCGCAAAATGACTTGTAGTCAGATTTAGTAGCTAAAGAAAACTTTTCATAGCAGGTTGCCGAGGAGTAGCAAATGGGTTCGGGAGCTAAAGTTTATTTCAGATAATTAGACGATAATTTTCATGATTGATGATAAAATTCTGTAATAATCAAGATCTATGCTAAAGATAATCACTTCATAGATCAACAATTTGGAAATCATTTTTCCAATAACGTGTGAACTTTGACTTCAAAACGACACTGCATTTGTGCCGTTGTTGACTTACAGTACTGTGTGGTTTAACAAAATTGCGTTTGCTCATCCCTCGGACAAATGTCATGTGAAATAAAATAATGTAATTAGCAATGTGTAAATAAATAATAAAGCAAATAGTTAATGAAGTATAAAATCAGATATTGTACAATGAATTTAAGGTATTTTGAATATGTACATTTTAAAACGGACATACTTTCTGATAATTTATCTGTATAGCGAGGGTGCAATTATGGCTTCATGCTTGCAAAAGCTATGAGTTTGGCTTGAGTTTCCAACAAGGAACACTAACGCAAGCGTAAATCCATCTCATTCCAGCTTGTGGGAGACCGCAGTTGGAAGAAAAACTAAGTTATTATTTTCTCTCCGAACTTTGTCGTTGTGGTTGTATAGATTTTCCAAACTATGGGAAGATATCTGATCATTGTGTCGGCGTAATCCTTGGCTTATGATTTACTGCGGAATCTTAAGGTGAGCTGACCATCGCGTCTAATATAATCCTGATAATATATTATTTCCTTGTAATTATCATGTCGGAGCTCGACCAGCTGCCAGCAGCCTGTCTGTTGATATTCAGAATCACATTTTGTCTCTGGCTTTTAACTGTCTAAGTAGTATAAGTAGCTTGGTAATAGAAATGTCAACGACGACACGGTGGAAACAGCCAGAAACAACCAGAAGAACAGTCTGTCGAGCACTTTGCCTAAGAAGCGCCATTCTTCAAGCATTTCCTCGGTCAGCTGGTGTTCTCTCATGGTATGTGTTATTGACTTGGCCTCTGAGTTGATGGCCTTCAAGCATTCAACAACTCCCGAGTCCCCCGTCTGATGCTTGCCGTTGACATTGATGTGCTTCAACTCTTGCTCCACGCGACCTGTCTCCGGGGCACGGCCGTTGTCAAAGCAACCGTTACCAGTCATGGAATTGGTCAGTTTTGACTCATTCGGCCTGCGATTGGCGTATATTAGGTCGTCCTGGCGCGATCTCAGGTCGTCATTTCGTAGCATTTTGGGGCGACCTTTGACTGATAAGATCGTTGCGATTTTAACGAGGAACAAAGTTCGGACCCAATTGGACACAGGATAGACAGAAGTGCCGTTGCCTCGACTGTGCATGGTCAGTACGAGGCAGCTGGTTACCAATGACAACCCACTTTCGACCATGACTGCAATGTAGAACGAGGCCAGCCGTGGCACTGTCTCTGAGGTCTTTGGCAGTGTACCACTCACCAACTGCAAGAACAGCGCAACGGCCAGTAGGATGGTGATTGTCAGGCTGATTCGCTCGCCAGATTCAGGAGGAAGGAAGAAGGAAAATGTGATCATCGCCAGCAGGACGACACAAGGAGCAATGGCGTTCGTGACGTAATAAAGTGGCTTCCTCTGCAGGCTAAGATGGAATGTTATATCGACGTAGGCGTTCGGACAGCACTCGTAGAGCAGAGCAGTGCGAGCTTTGCTTTCGCTTAGAATCTCCCATTCTGAATTATTGACGTACTTTGAAGTAATGATTGGTTTCGTGTCTGGTAGCATATTGACTGTGCTGTCGTCATTGGTCCACGAACCGAACTTCAAGTGACAATGTTGACGATCGAAGGGGAAATGTGTGACGGCGATCTTACACGTGCTGGTCAGACTGACTGGAGCCAGCCAATAATGAAGTCCATCAGGGTATAGCATTATTTGAGTCTTGTATTTCTCAGTGCCACCAGGGAATGTCGCGTCTGCGCTGTCAAGCCAAAGACAATCCAATCAGTTGCGGTACATCAAGAGAGATTCCATTGAATCTACTCTTCAAACAGTCTTATATAGTATTTCACTCTTTAGAGTTATTCAGATAATCACAAGGTTCATACTCTGAAATCAAGTAAGTCGGAACTACCTGAGCTCTATTCGGGGGAAGATCATTATATCCCCCGTATGCATTTCGGCTATCTCGACTACTGCCATTCGCGGGGAAGCAACCCCACCAAACCAATTTCTGCTATTCGCGTGTATGCAGCTCCAACCAAACCAAGCACCAACGCCAAAACAACTTATCGGACTGCTGTTCGTCAGTTAGCGTATTCGTGATATGAATGAAACCGTTCATCATCGTCATTTTTATTTTTTCTCGGTTCCAACTGTGTCAATAACAGTTGCCAATGGTGGTACGTTTTACAGGATGACTACAGTACATTGAAAATAAACTAAAGTGCGATATATAGAACATTAAAATTGAAAACCTTGACACCTCCAAGCACAGTCAGCCGTTCGCAAAATAGAGACTGTTGTAATAAAATTGATTGTATTAAAATATAGTTCCTAAAGAATAATCTTAAAGTCTGAACGAGATGCATGGAGGCCTTAGTGATTACAAATTAAGATATATCTGTAATATATAAACATGGAAAGATGTTTTAGTAAAAATGGCAAAACACGAGGGGTAAGTTATTCCTTTACTGAACTTCATTTGCCATAGCAGATATAGTGATGTGTGATGGACCCCATCTATAGAACATTGGTCGTATGAGACGCCTTACCTGTTGTACAACAAAATGTCTGGATACCAGAGCATGCTTGGATCGATTCGCAACAGGCTGACACCCCATTCCGAGGCATTCCAAGTCATCAACTCATTCTTCCACATCTTGAGAGCAAAACAGAAGCAATAAGTTAGAACAACAATTGTCAAAGATCTAATGTTGCAGTGGCATCAGACTCCATAGCAAACGAGACTCAGTCAATCGAAGGAACGATGATGTTGCAACGAGTATATTTCAAGACCGAATGAATCATGTAATAGCGCATCAAGCACGAATACGAAACCAGATGAAAACGAGGCTATGACGCCACTACACTAACAAGCAAGTACAAAAAAGTTTTTCTTTCGTCAGATCTCGTTTCGTAATTTTGCAACTCTTAAACGTTTGTAAGGCTTAAAATTCTAAACGTCAAAGTAACAACATCCTACTTTCAATCTAGTTACGACCCAAAGGCGCGACAACTTTCTAGACATAATTTGACATACAGTAACTACCCTTGAAGCAAAGGGTATCAAATCGTTTGCTTTGAATGTGTCTTCTTCAGTATTGATCCTTTGTTTTAATGGATTTGTATTCGTGAAATGGATGCAAGGAAGACGGACCTTTACCCGTGTGCGTGTTTACTCTGACTGTCGTTCAACACTTGCGTTGACCCTATTCTCTGTTGAAGTATATACTAGATGTGTCTCGACTCCAGCCCTTATCTCAGTGACACTCAGAAGAAATCTCTTGACACCCTGCACGTTTGATGAAAATGATAAATATTAAAATATCACTGATTTAATGAAATATCTTACTTGTCGTATCCAGGCTTTTACCGTGATGGATTGCGATCGGTCGTTCTGAAAGAATAAACATTTAAAACGGATGACCGATGACTGACGACATCAATATATGATTTTAGATTTGACTGGTAGGATCAGATCTGGGTTGATATTAAAATTCCTTCTTCGATTTTTTCACATCCGAAGAGAGAGTCGCAAAATTTCAAAACTATTTTTATTAATTCTGGCCTAAAAAGGTAAATACCGAGCAATGAAGGACAAGATAAAATGATTCTGCGTTTCTTAACCCTAAAAAGAAGCTCCAGGATCTCATTTCCGCTCAAATCGTCAACTATCTAACAGAGCAGATGACGCGACCATTTGCAAGACTACCCTCCGCAGCCTACCTCATAACATGTTGTGGCTGCCATTGGATGGAAATCATTTCTAACCTCAGCTCAGAGTGTTTTGTCAACATGAGGCCGTAGAGAGAGTTAATGCATTTCAACAGGATAATTACCACCCTCTGCGGTGAGACCAAGGGTGAGACTAAATGTATGAAGCAAGCGCTGTATACCATTGTTATCAATAAAATGCCAGTGTTGTGATTGCTTCTAATCAAATATGGAACTCGAAATTATTTGGTCGCGGTTTTGTTATGGAAGCGCGAATTTTTTAGCGTTTTATATTTCAAGTTGGAGCGCAAGAACGCCTTCTTTTTGACCAGGGGAGGGGGTCGCATATTTCAATGGAAGCCATCAAATGTTACAGACAATACATGAAATTGATACGTTGATTGATTGTCGAAACAATGGCTATCGCACAGCCCATTGATTACTTTGTTGCCCCTGACAGACATCAATTAACAAGCGGAAATTAATGTTGTTGAAACGGCGATGTTAGGCAGACGTCCCGCTCTTTATTGTGGCCGAAACGCAGACAAGTTTCTACTGTTTAGAATTAAACATATCAGAAGAATTACGCGACAACGAATCGCTAGATTATAAATCACGATATGTAAACGAACGAGCGAAACCACAACGAGGTATGGACGACCAGCAAGCACAAGACGTCCCATGGACGCATTCACGACGTTTGGACGTCGCTGGTACGTCGTAATGACGTCTTGTGTGTACTGGGGAGCACGAAGTCATTGATAGGCTGGCGAGCTTATAGTCATCACGTGGTCAGTAAAGCGCATTCGACATCGCTTAACACGAGCAGATGTGTAATGAGGCAGAGGTCAGCGGTGGAAATGATAATTTGTCTGCATTTCGGCCCAGTCGTGGAGTATTATCAAAGCGATTGCAATCTAACGGCGTGTTCTGAACCTGACTCACCACTGCTATGAGCTGCACAATCTCTGCTCCAAATGTAACATCCGTCGGTTGACTATCATTCAAGATTGGTCTGGCGAACCGATTGTAATCGTCAAGCAATATATTGATCAGTTGCTGTTCTTTGGTCTGAATTGCAGCGTGGTTGGCTGAAAGGGAAAACGATCAATAATCGATGAACCAGGGTTGACTGGCTTCATTCTCTGCTGACGTCATAGAAACAATCGAGAGCGAGGCAAACTCCATTGAGAGAGATTTTCTAGTACTTCTATGGAACTTTTTAAATGGCTGCTATACTGAAGAGCCTTCTCGTTAACATTTCAAGTTGAAAACCAGAATATACAGTACACAAAAGTAGCGTAGGATTACCAGGATTTATGAAGTTGGGTTATATTGGAAAACAACATCCCTAATTTCCAAAGATGACAGTCTTATTTTTACGGGCATTCATTAAATATGGATTTAACTTGTCTTGTGGCGAAATTGAGTAATAGTTGTCCCCATGAGGTCTGAAAAGTCACAGTTGGTGTTGCAACCATGAGACAGCTGATATCTGGACAATACAATAATGATGATGAGGATGCCTTGGTATCACAAGGGTTAAATTACCCAGATACAAAATAATAGGAACACATCTGACGAACGCGAACAAGTTATCGAAAGGGTCACGCAAGTTCAGTTGATTACGCTCGCCGTAATTAATTATTGATTCAATATGATTTCTTGTGATCATTTTTCTGTTAGTCAAGCGCATCGCTCAACACCTGACATTAAACAGTTATTGAACAAGGGAACCTGATAATTCAAGATCTTACAAATGTTTATAAAGCCAGTAGGTGATAATTGCTTGCAAGTGATGAATCGTATATGAGGCATCGCAGGCAGCAATAAGTCGTAAGGGTTAATCAACAAGGACTACGTCATTATGAGTTTAGAAGCACGGTTAAAAACAGGACAGATGAAAGTTTATTGATAATTCTGGCGGCATTGAAGTTTATTGAAACAGTTGGCTACAAGAAGCTGCCGGTGTAACTTATAGGTTACCCAAGTTGTTCATGATTTCGCCCCAGACGTCATGCGGAGGAGAAAGAAAATTGGTGCTCCTGCAAAAGACATGTTTGAGACAAGATCTCTGCTTATTACAACGGCATGCCTAAGGCCATTCGAATCAAACAGCGCGACACAAATAGAAGCAGCGAAATATGCAAATAGCTACCTACTTGTATTAGGAAGCTATGTTTCTTTGCAGCGAAGACGTTTAAAACTACATCTTCAAAACGTAATCGTCGCTACGGTGAGCTATTTTTCAGCTCAAGAAGCGTAGTTCTTAGTGCGTGACAAATTTACGATCAAGACCGCAAATTTTCCCATCTAAACCTATTTCTGAGTATTACAGTGACTCCTCGAGAGATGCCACTGGCCATCGGTATCGATTGTAATGCATTAAACATGATATAGTGATCATTTGTTGGCTCCTTCGATTATTTAATGTTATTATACAATATATGTTATGATTGACAAGACCATGTTTATGTTATGATGGCATGTGTGAGGACAAGAAAGCAATCATTCTATCGTTCTGTTGTTAATTAATACGTTCTTTCCGCAGTCGTTGCTTTTTGTTGTAGCAATCTAGATTTTGAGAGAGTCCTTGTAACTGTAGCGAACTACAAAAGTAATAAATCCACAAGATTCGCCTAACGAAACAGAATACTCACTTGTAACGAACAGTAGCACAACCGACGCCAACAGGATTCGCATTTCCACCATCATGGTAAATCTATTTCGAATTTCCTGAACTCCCTACATTTAGAACGCCCCAGATTCAGAGCACTTGCCGGCCTTGATTGAGCACCGCTGCAGCTGTATTGGTTAGCGAGTTCGGCCTTCGTTCAAGATCCCTTATGGTATCCACAATACGAACAGCAGGATAGCTTGACAGTTGCTAAGAAACAACCAATCAGTTACGACGTAGTGACAGTGATTGTGTCTTCGCGATTTATGACAGCCAATGTATTACTGAAATCGATGCAAGCAAAGAAGACAGTTTAGTGCATCGATCGAGAGATACGGTTTCTATGGTAATGATACACCAGCGAGTGAAACGCCAGCAGACTGGACCCGATATACCCACTATTGTCTATAAGACTTACAAAATAATTGAATGGCCGAAAATAAAACTTCTCTCTTTGTTTTTCGCACGCGATCGTGTTTTCATCGCCTCTTCTACAGTCGGTCCCAAACGAAATTCATCGCAAGGCAACGTGGTAATTTGATGTGCTTTAAATTATGTAACTCGCACAAAGGCTACAAAATACATGGTATTGTATCGGCTCAACAAACGACGCAAAAGACAATCTCTATTCTGAAGAAAGTAGCAAACAATTTCAATGCGATTGTCAAAGGATGAAGGCTGCTTTTAAAGACCATTCAGCTGAAAACGCCGGATGGTAGATGAGCTACGGAAAAACAACTTCACGATTTGAATGCCACCCGCTGATACGATCCATTCTCGAGACTGTGTTAGCTTGTTTCTATGTTGTATTTACGTAGCCTCATCCATGTTTCCCTCGAGCTGAATCAAGTGTTTTGAACATGTGATTTCTAAAATAATGCAAACAGCCCTCTCCAGCATTAACCTTTCTGGAGCGCACGGAAACGAGATCCAGTAATGCACACGAGGCCGATTCTTGTTGCTTATATTGACGACATAAGCTTGCATACATAGATATTAGTACTGATATATAAGACATATAAACACAGCAATTCAATGTATAACTATTTAATATTTGCGTACAGTACATATAAAGGCAGGTATTTCTTGATGTCTGATACACTTACAGCATCATAGTAATAACTATCTCTCTCTCTTAACGCCAAAATGCTCCACAAGGGAACGAGACGTGATCACCACATACAAATACAAATTTTACAATAAATGTCTAACGCCTAAGAAATTGAAGATACTGCTTTGTGCCATGTGTCCCTGTGCTGGGCCATGGCCATTGCCTCTCGTTGGGTGAGACCCATCCGGAGGAGATCGACACTGAGCTGATC
>OFHS01003261.1:0-17621 GCA_900245855.1 Calvadosia cruxmelitensis | reverse complement strand
TTTAATTTACTACACTTTAAATATATTAATATTTATTTATTGCATATATTCCCACTATGTAACTAAATATAAATTGTTAATAATATTTTAGTTGTTTCTGTGTTTATTAGTTCCTTGATAAACACCTTATGGCTTTACATAAGCTGAATAAATGAGGATAATGATGTTGACATGGCAACGTGCCCCACAGATGATGCAAGGATCCTAAATCTTATGAGTCATAAAGTTTCTAAATTTTCTTGTCCACAAAGCCTAAAGCCACAACAAAACATGGCGATTATATCTGGACTATTTCTTGATCTGCACAACAGCGGAGAAGAGAATGGTATTTTGCACATGGACAATCAATATTCAGTAATCGCAGCAGCTTTTAGGCGAACACATTCCTTTCTTGTCTTGTCAACATTTGCTAACAACATTGTAACTCCTGAGGAATGTTGAACACGTCTTGAATTTCTGCAAGGGTGAAATTGTCTAGACAGTCAGTTGCAGAGATTGAAAGAGGTTTGCCACGCTCGTTTGATAAAGCCCTGATTTGAGCGTGGCCCTAGTAAAATATCTGTGATATTTTGATTCTGTCTGGCGTCTACCTACCAGCAAAGCCTCGAACAACGCCATCCAATTCCTTGAATTTTAATTTCAAAGATAAAGCGATGCAATAAAAACCTTCGCATCAAATTTTTGACAATAGCGAATCTTTAATATCATGGTTCATACCGTTTTGTAATTTGAGCAGAAAATATATTATTATTCAATAGCTGGAGAATACATTTCACTTGCTCATAGTAGATTAAAACTTAACCTTGATAAATTCTCAAGGTTCAAATAAATATTACCATTAAAACATGAAGGCCTATTCTTACGACCATCACAATTGACCAAGCGCAGTCCCAATGCATGACGGGATACACTAGCACGTGGTTTTGAGCTGAAATCTACAAATTTGACAGCCAAGAACAATCCCTGAAATTGACCATCATTGGAAAGAGTACGGCTGATTGCGTTTCAAACAAAGCAATTGTATGACGTCTTCACCTTTGCCAGAGGTCAACTCACTTATATACCAACATTATACTGGGACTGCGCATGGCGGATTGCTATAGCTACCATATTTACTTTTATAATCTGAATTGTCAGACAACACCCGCTGGGCATTACCCATAAAATGCTGGCAATGTTTCCTCTCTGTACAGACAAGCTAATCTCCTGAATCAAACAGGAGCGAGATATTTCTTCTCATGTCTCCTTGGTCATGAGCCTGTCTAATGCACTCAGAAATTCCTTTACTCAAAAATGTTTTTAAATAGAAACATAAAGATGATATCAATCTACAATGGATCAACGATTAATAAATCATAAAATCTGAACATAAATTAAGTCGCTGTGAAAATGCCAAAGACTACGAATGATTACATCTCCTTTCCGTAGCAAAATTATTTTGTCATTTATAAGACCTTGACTCTTTTCTTGGACAACGAAGCCAGCAATCAATCAGCAAAGTGCCTGAAAGTTTCCAGACAAAGTCAGTCTGGTGTTTCAGCGCTTTTCTTTCCCGTGACTGCAGAGCTAACTTAAAGGGCTTCTTGACCGATGAAAATAATAATGTTGCGAATGCATCGAGAGAAAGCGAAATTTGAAATTACAAATGAACTAGGCAAAGTGTAATCTCAATAATAATAATACCGCCTAGGGTAATATCACAACTGGCCATAGTGTTTGCTAACGACTCACTTAATATCACGGGTAAGACACAGAATGAAGAATATGAATGATCACGGCTCAAAATGCGAATGCACTTGTTCCGCAGATTACTAGCTTTCTTATTATACCCGAGTATAGCGGCTGAACATTCGAAACGCAGATACTAGGTGCTCGCTCCAGAAAGCTTAAAGGCACAGTTTTTAGTAGTCTGTGGCACTAGTGACGTTTCCTTCTAGCTTTCAACCAACATAATCAATCTTGATTGTTTTAAGTAACTACCTGTTTCAAGCGACCACCTGTTTTGAGCGACCACCTGTTTTAAGCGACCATCTATGTACAACACACTTACATGGTTAAATATAATATCAACAGTAAGTTAACAACAGTACATTTAGTTCTTTGGATGGGGAGTTATGATTTTAAGATTCATTTATATAATTTGCCGTAAATTTCCTGTTCTTTTAGGTCTGACCAAGGGTCTGACGGTCACCATAGGAAGACAACGCTTGAAACACACCAGCGACAGAAACTAAGTCGTCTTTCGAGTCCCAGTGGGAGATACTATAAGGGTTTTATCCTTTGGACAAGAGTATTTAATTCAACCCCTTTGCTATTTTACTTGACAATATACACGTTTCAAGGAATGCTGAATAAAGTCCCGGTGATTCATAAACTGATTGATTATTGGCGATTCGGAATTCGTCAGTGTTCGCAAGTTAACGTCATTTCAATCACTCTGGTGTTCGCAGAGCCTGGATTCTGTTTCACCAAAAATTCATTGCCACGATGACACGAATAGCGAGTACAATAAAACCTGTCTGTAACGGTCACCTCTGGGACCTGAGAAAAATGACCTTTATAGACAGATGGCTTTTCTGTCCAGGTTGATTTCTATAGAAATTGTCATTTTAGGGTATGAAGAATGGCACAGATAGCTGCCCATACAGGTGGCCGTTAATACAGGTTTGACTGACCCCAATTCTGAATAACTTGCTTTTGGTATAAGCAGCTTCATTCTTTCACGTTAGAGCTGAAAAATATCGACATGTATTCCTCTGTAGATTTTGAGCTCTTTAATATCTAATCTGAAAGGGATTGGGGTCACATTCACAACCCCCTTGGCTTCTATGACCCCAACGAAGCCGAAACGGCCCCTGCTGGTTGCAGGCTCATTCTTCAACAAGCTAGGCGCGCCACTAATTCCTCTGAGACATGCGTTAAGATACCATTAAGTTTTACTTCAGCGAATTTCCATTACACTAGAATGTGGTGACGCTGTCTGTGGTATTTTTACAGGTGACGTAATCATGTCATTTATAATCACCTTGTAATTGTCTACGTCTGTTGATGTAATTTATCTCTACGTCATGTCTTGTAAATAATCTCGCGATGTAAGCAATTGCTAATCCTCTTCGTCAGCTGATCTGGTTACGCTATAGTTTTAATTTGCTGAAGGTTTGTTCTGTAATCCTTTGTAAATATGTAATTTGTATATCACATGATGATAGTTTATAAAAGCAAGTGTCTGTCTGTGATAATACAACTTTGATTGTGAGTAGAGACAACGTCTGATCTTTGACCTTACTCGACGCGACACTGTCAGTATGATTGACTCCTGCAATCAGTAGAAGACCTCAGTGAAATTTAAACTCCTGAATAGATGTAATACATTTATAAGTAACATAACTAAGATACTTAATGCAGGATCTTCTATGAAGTACAGTCAACCTGTATTAGCGGCCACCTCTATAATGCAGCCACCTGTGTATAAAGGCCACTCTTCATAACACCAAAATGATTCTATAGAAATCAACCTGGACAGAAGGCCACCTGTCCCTAGTGGTCATTTTTCTCATGTTCCAAAGTTGACCTTTATAGACAGGTTTCATTGTAGTTTTTAATTCGCTCAGCAGTTCCAGCTGTGCCATCCACTAACAAGATCCTTCCGTACAGCATCTCACCCTGTGAGTTAGGCAGACGCCGAAATAACCACATTTGTTGGCTCAATCGAAATATTGATGACATTTTATTTTATAGCATTATTAATTACCATTCGTTAATTGATTTATTTATTTGTAGGCCTGTATTTCATCATATTATGTTAATAAGATTATTTTGACTAGAAAAAATATATGAAACAGGACTTCGTTGTCACGTGTCGTGACAACTACTTCAAAGAAACTGAATACAGACAAACCTGTATTCGCGGTCATCTCTATAAAGCAGCCACCTGTGTATAAAGGCCACTCTTCATACCACCAAAATGACACTTTCTATAGAAATCAACCTGGACAGAAAGGCCACCTGTCCACCTGTCTCCATGCTTTACTAGAAAATTAAAAAGCAATTTTATTGATTCTTATTACTCCATTTGCACGGTAAAAAACNCGAGATAAAAACAATCTGTGCAGCTGGGGAGCTTGTTCCAGATATGTGGAAACTTGTAGGTGGGCAGGCTTGTATATCACATGATGATAGTTTATAAAAGGAAGTGTCTGTCTGTGATAATACAACTTTGATTGTAAGTAGAGACAACATCTGATCTTTGACCTTACTCGACGCGACACTGTCAGTATGATTGAATCCTGCGATCACTAGAAGACCTCAGTGAAATTTAAACTCCTGAGTAGATGTAATATATTTATGAGTAACATAACTAAGATACTTAATGCAGGATCTTCTATGCAGTACAGTCAACCTGTATTAGCGGCCACCTCTATAGTGCAGCCACCTGTGTATAAAGGCCACTCTTCATAACACCAAAATGATTCTATAGAAATCAACCTGGACTGAAGGCCACCTGCCCTAGTGGTCATTTTTCTCATGTTCCAAAGTTTCATTGTAGTTTTTAATTCGCTCAGCAGTTCCAGCTGTGCCATCCACTAACAAGATCCTTCCGTACAGCATCTCACCCTGTGAGTTAGGCAGACGCCGAAATAACCACATTTGTTGGCTCAATCGAAATATTGATGACATTTTATTTTATAGCATTATTAATTACCATTCGTTAATTGATTTATTTATTTGTAGGCCTGTATTTCATCATATTATGTTAATAAGATTATTTTGACTAGAAAAAATATATGAAACAGGACTTCCTTGTCACGTGTCGTGACAACTACTTCAAAGAAACTGAATACAGACAAACCTGTATTAGCGGCCATCTCTATAAAGCAGCCACCTGTGTATAAAGGCCACTCTTCATACCACCAAAATGACACTTTCTATAGAAATCAACCTGGACAGAAAGGCCACCTGTCTATCAAGGTCATTTTCCTCAGTTCCCAAAGGTGACCATTATAGACAGGTTTCACTGTATTGACAAAAAATGACAAGAAAACAAAGCTTATAAAATGTAAGTTATTATTACTACAAATCGACTCAATGACACTTCACATGTAACATCATCTGGCTTTCCTTGTGTTGTGTCAACAGATATGTACATTAAAAATTCAACACAACTATCTAATAGGTATGAATATCTAGCAAGAATCTTGAAATGTATACGTATAATTTAAAAATCTAATTTAATTTCATCCTGTTTCAATGTGTCTAGCTCTTATCTACTGTATTTCTTTCTTCCTCTTCTGTTTGCGTTGCTTTTGAATTAATTGCAATTTGGGGTGGATTTTCCGGTAAACCAAATTGGCAGTTAAATAGAATACGCGAGATTTCCAGTTCAGCCACAGCCCGTTGATAACGAGACAAGCAGTGCAATCGTGAAATAAGGTGCACGCCATAATGATATGGTTCGTTTTGTGATTCAAGCAATCCTGTTTGCCTTCCTGGAGCCTCTTCGCCGTCGGTATCTGTATGTATCGCCAATCTCTCTCTGTGTTTCCTCTTTCGATTTGGATTCAAACATCTATTAACTGGCTTTGGTTTGGGAGTGGAATGACTAGACATCATGAAATCTGGGCCTGCGCTTACTACAGTGTCTAATTCTGGGCTTCTGATCTCTGGACTGTGTGGTGCAACTTCAACAGTAAATTCGACAGGCGATGTACCATCGGTTGCTGGATCGAAGTAGGGGATTGGAGACAGGCTAGGTGGCAAGCTGAAAAATAAAAATGATGCAGATAATATTTTCAGCGATTACTATTCTACAGTCAAACCGACTGAGGTGCATTGACAAGGACATATCACAGTGGTGTTCTACTGAATGCTGATCGGTCTTTCTTTGGTGTTATCTTGTCAGCCAAGTCTGACCGTGATTTTTGGTGCATTAAGAGGAAGAGGGACGGCCTCTTCATGTAGAGGACCGTCTCATCTGTATCATGCTGATTTTATAACATATCCGAGGGATAAACGAAAAGTGGTCTCTTCAAACAGATGGTCTAATAAGACAGTTAAATCCTCAAAGGCAGTATTCTAGTAGGTACAGGAAGTAGGCCATTATAAAGAAATGTGCAAGTTGGTGGCCCAAATGCCAAAGAATGATTTCTGTTTCTCAGAAACTATTCAATCATCCAGCCTTCCCCTCTCGACAAATCACAAACTAGGAAGGCAAAGAATCAACGACAGATGCCTAACGCCTTGCACTTAACATGATAAATTGTCTTGGCAGTCAGTAAAATTTTCGCGACAAGAATGCATTTAAAGCAGAGTCGTCCCGCATAGGTACTTTTAAGACAGGGTATAGCTAAATCACTGTACTTGTAGGCATCCAGGTCTTACCTTTTGTAATCACGATAATCTAATACCCATTTTATTGTAGACCACCACTTCCAAGATGGCTCCTTATCACCATGTCCTTCTGAACGATGCCGGTCACACGCCCGCTTATAAGATCCAGCACAATCTTTGAGATTTTTCCACTTTTTCTGGGCTTCCTCCTCTGAAATACAACAACGCTGTGAATGAATGACAAACAAGAGGGAGCACAACCTTGACAACGCGCTATGACAATAGTAGTGACTACAAGATTCAAGTTGCTAGGCAATGCCCGTTATGACGCACAAGTTGATGCAGTGGACTCAGTTATATGACTTTTATAGAAGAAATGTATAGTAAAATGTTCGAAGCCAATTTAGTCAATAAATCGTAGCAGTCATGCCTTGTTGCACCATCCTTGTTGCAACACAGTTGAGTTAATAACACACACTGCTATATTTGGTTTTAAACATTCTGTATCTATAGAAATCAATGTTCTACTTTAGTAATCAGATAATTACAATCAGTATCAAAGTACATGAAATAAATTCAAAGATCAAAGTTGCTGAACAAAGAGAGAAGCAGGCTCAGAAGAACTTTTAACGATCGTTGACTTCAATCACTGGAATTCTACAGATGTAAGATCTCGTCCTATTATTGTATTAATGTCATCTTATTTATATTTGTGTTAGCTCATATATTAATGAATCTGTATTCTCTTTTGCCAACGAATTATATAATTGCAAATATAGCAGTCAGACAGCTGAATGTCGATTCGACGTCTAATAGTTTGGACTAAACAGAAATAGAACGATTAGACTCACAATTAATTCACAAATTGCTAGTGATGTTTTGTAAATCACAGAAGTGGGGGGATGGATATAAAGTGGAGAACATGTGGGGGACGAAGCCCCACTCCCGCCTGAAAGGCCCTTGGTAGGGGGATCTGGGGGCATGCTCCCCCAAGATTTTTTGGTAATAACCGTAATATTTGAAGTGGTAACGTCAGCTTGGCCTCGGTTGCCTAGCAACAGCCATATAATAACTTGTGTTCAATTGTTTATGTTGTAATGTTCTTCTGGAGCATGCGCTTCAGGTTAGTTAGTTCATGCAAGAGATTCTTAGCGACACCCGCATCGTGTCTCTCTCCTCGATTTCGCTAGTGACACATCAATATTCGCCTTTCAGAAACGTCTCTGAGTGAATTTCTATGGTGAAATAAATGCTCACATATGCAGGGGTGCACGGAGTGTAATTTATTTTGGATTTCACGAGACTGAATTGCAGATCCATTGTTTACAACGTGGCTGCCCATAAATCCAGTGCGACTTCAGTCATATTTCTGCAGAGAAGCGGAAGAGACAATGTACGTCTACTGAAACAAATAAGTTCTCCCAAGAAGGAAGAGATATCGCTGAGAACATAGGTCTACTTCAGGTCACCTTGACTTATACAACTGAAGTGACACTGCAAAAAGTATTGCTTCGCATGCCAATGCCAGCCCTGAAGGCGGTAGGCACCAACAAGCAGCCATTCCTACCTGTCCAATCCATTGCAGTGGCTCTGACAAGCTGTTCGGTTATCTCCATCCAGAGAAGCTTTTTCAAATTCTTGCATTTTGTTGTTTTCCTTACATGTTTATCGTATAGAGCAGGTCGCTCTCGTACCAAGTCAATGAGAACTTGCTGCCATTCCACCTGATGAGTTACAGAGACGTGTTCTTGGGCCGCCATCATGAATGTCGAAAACTGGTGAGCTCATGACATGATCAGGGCTTCCATTTCGCGCCACTTTGGCATTGTTGGTTTCAGCATTGTTTGAACGTCAGACACACTGCTATACTTCATTAGTGTGCAATTTAAAAATGTATGTGAAGTAGTGGAAAAATACTAAAATATATTCACTTTCAATAGGCAATATTGCAAATTCAAATTATAAGTGGTACTGTAGGATATTTACAATGTCAATGTGGCCAGGACATTCAAATTGCAAATGGGATACAGTGAATTTATTGAATTTCCAAGCGGGTTTCAGCAAAGATGTACTCATCTAAATTATCACAAAATGTAAAGCACATTCCGATGAGCCACGTTTACTATTAGTCTTTTACTATTTGTGTCAAAGCAGTTACGGCACAACTAGAGTAATCAGACAGAGAAAATAATACTGAACATTTCCAAAATTGAATAGAAATGTCTATCAAATTCAATTAAAGTTAGCATTGCATAGCAAATAAACATAGAATGATTGCAGAAAATAAGTGGCGTCTGGTAGGCCTAAGTGGTAACCCTAGCCTTTCCTTTCAAAGGGGCGCATCGCATTGTGATTTGCAGCTCACATATCAACAACAACTAGGGTTACCAGACCACAGAGGAAAAATACGGAACATTTGCAAAATCGGACAGAAATGTCTAACAAAGTCATCTAAATTTGGCACTGTATGGCATATAAATACGGAACGATTCCGGGAAATAAGGGACGTCTGGCAACCCTAACAACAACGAAAAAGATTATGTAGAGATAAATGACCTGCGCGGAAGCATTGAGACTGGCAGCTGATCGAAAGCTTTGGGCAAGAAGAAATTGCAACATTTACGATTGGAAATGATGGTTTTGATTAATCACTTTCCTATTTTATTCATCTTCTGTCCTTCCTCGGAGAAGGAAATTTTATTACAAAGATAATTGTGTGATGATAATCAATGGCATAATATGTTGTTCGATCAACGCATGATAGTCGGTGGAGCAATATGTTCCAAATTAGATTATACAATCTCGCATTAAGTAGGACGGTGCAGTTCATTGTCTTTCAGTAGATGAAGCAGTACTTCAGCTTCATAGAACTATAGTTTATAAAGTCTTTTCTCTTTGCCACAGTTCGACATGCTCCACCAATGAAACCCCAACTAATTAAATATCTTCACATGATAGCTGCCAGTGCGGTTAGTTTCCAGCTATTTCATTTATCAACTAATTAACGCCATCGAATAATGACCCAAGTCACAAAAAATACAAAGAAACAAAATAGAAGAAGGTAGCACATGACTTTATGATGTCCCTTCTTGACTAACAAGTTCAAACGACCCATTGTGCTGCCAAGCAATGAACCACTGGAATCAAATTCACCGTCCTATAAAAGAAGAAATCACATATTGGCGTCCAAATACACGTCAATTTATTTATTTTCTCAATACAGTGTAACCCTGTTAATATAGTGGGGATTAGGTTGTGTAGCACTGTAGGTGTGGACTGAAGAACAGGCGAGTGTATGACGTAGGGTTGATTGTGGCAGATATGACAGAGGGTAGCCAGCACATCCGCAAGTTCGCGATTACAGATTGCAGGAGAATGATGTCACAAATTACAATACATTTATAGCGACTGACGGAGGGCACTGATTGGCGGTCTGATGTTGTAAATGTGTCGTTATTTAACGATGGTAACTAAATTAGCCAATTGCTTGTCTCTCTTTGGGCCCTTGACAATTAAAACCGTGCAGAAAACACAACAAATATAAATGTCTACTGGGCCGAGAGTCAAACATGGGACACCATAAGTACTGACCAACACATATACTAGCAGTAGACCACACCGGCGCTGTTTATAGATGAGATGGGCTTTTACACGGTGTGTTTTACACGTTCAATCTCTCAAAAAGGTACGTTTATAAAATATAATTAAAATAAAATACAGACGGGGAAAATTATGCAGGTTTTGTTCGCATTTGCCAGGATTCCCAATCTTGCACTGCCTGTGTGGCTGTGGCTGGCATGAGGCTAAGCTGCTCTAGGTCTGATGAGCATTGCCCGGTAGGTGGTCAGCTGCCCGGGTAAGTTGGTAATATTCTGAAACATACTCTACCAAATCTAATTAGATGTTCCATCGTTTTAACTGTGTTGCATGTAAGCCACACAAATCGTACCATTTGCTTTAACATTGAGTTCTGATATTGTACTTCATGGCCGATCTCAATTGACAACTGAAACAAAATGAAGCAAGTTTATTGTCTCATCACAATACATCAAAAGAACAGCTAATTTGTTCATCAATACTAGCAATGAAACGAATTGAGTAATTCTATTCTCGATAATCATATTGGAGAACTCAAAATTACATTTAGCCTACCACAACCTGTTGAGACCCATCAACGATGTTTGATTACAGTCGAATTAGGTTAGGCCTAAAATATCCGATCAGGCAATGTCCTCCTGTTCAATATTACCCCCGCTGATTGTATTTCATTTTCCATACTGGCTTTGCTAATTACCTTAGCTTAATAGGCCTATCTCACATTTTAGGTACATCTCGCTTAATATCCTACGTTTTAGCAGAACAGAGGTAGAAATTAGATATGTCTAAACCTACACTTTTGAGAGCTTTCACTTTGTCAGACATGGAGTCGACCATCTCATCGTTCTTTTCGTCGATCACTTGATGCGTATAATTGCCTGCTGTTCCGCCATTAGAAAAAGCTGCAAGTACAGCAAAAAGAAACAGGTTTGACTTCTAAACGCAATGGCGACAACGTGCATGCCAAGTCGCAAAGACACAAACGACAAGAAGGCGAAATTATAACAGCTAGGCCTATCATCAAATACGAATATATGCCATTTTCTGTCGCACTTTAAGATAAGCATGGTCACATTATAATCGGATTAACTATTCATTCGGATTAATTTACCAAGAACGGAATCAAAACCAATCAAATTTACCCCAAGGACCAAGGGGTCCAAGGCCAACAGTGAGACTGAGTTCACTGAGTGAGTCAGATTCAGATCATTCAGTGCCAGTCAATTCAACACAATATCTTATCAACACCGGGCATGCCTTACCTGAGGGATGTTGCCGACGCATCTTCACGACTAATTAAAACTGGATTAGAGATGATCTCACGTTTTATAAGCTCAAGAAATCGACCCGATAAATATCAGCTGTTGACAGAATGGTCCGCCATGTTGAAAACCGACGTGTCCCGCTAGCCTCTTTTCTTCCCAATGACGTCACAGTTAGAGACGAAATTCATGCAACGTCATCCTTGGCATTTTCTGTGTCCACAGTCCACAAAATGAAGCTTTGAAAATTCAGCTAAATATTTCACCAAATCTGATCATGTGCTAACAGAATTATATCTCGATCAATCAATCAACTTTATTTCCTGGCGTATAATGCTGGTGTTTCATAACCGGAACAGATTCAGGTTAGGATCGGAAAGCAGAGGCAGTGGGACTGGTGAAAAATCTTACTTACATACTGTTGATGAAACTCAATCCATCACAAACTTGTACTTAATTCTGTTTTTCGTTCATCGTGTCACGTGCTCTGATCTATGATTGTATTTGTCATCTAACTTTATCGAATGTATCGATCCTTGGGCTCCACTACAGTCAAACCTGTATTAGCGGCCACCTCTATGTAGCAGCCACCTGTGTATAAAGGCCACTCTTCCTAACTCCAAAAGAACACTTTCTATAGAGATCAACCTGGACACAAAGGCCATCTGTCTATAAAGGTCGTTTTCCTCACGTCCAAGAGATGACCGTTATAGACAGGTTTCACTGTAGTAGTTTAGTGCATGTTTGAGACGGTAACGCTGATCTATGACAGACTGCTTTGGAAATGGCATGTTTCCAACCACGAGAAACATTATCGCTAAGGTTGATAAAAATCAGCAACACATGACAACAACAACAACAACACTCTCTGCATCAAGAATTGGCAACTGATTCATTTCTTCTTCGACATGATCATTAATATTTGAGTGTGACAGCATTGACTGTTGATAAGAAAGTAATTTGATTGATAAGGAGCCGCGAGTCTATCGCACCACATACATCCCGTGGCAGTTTCTTATCAAAGCCAGCATCATTGCTGCATTGATAAAAGTCACTCTGCACAATTTAATATTCTTACAAATTCTATCTTTTACGTTCTCCAGACGAGTTGGTCGTCGAACAACTTTATGTGAATGTGATTTTGAAAGCGACAAATCCAAACGTCAACGGTCAAAAAGATTTAATCTAATACTGAAATAAACATAGGGGTAAAAATCATGTTGTCCCATGACCAGGCCAGGAATATCGACAGGAGCAGACTGTAAAAAAACACCAACATAATAAAGTCAACTGAATGCAGCCATAGCATAAAACAACATAAGTAGCTTCATTACATTGACTTACAGTAGATAGATAGATAAACCTTTTATTTGACCTTCAAACAATGTTAATTAAATACAAATAATATTTTTGAGTAAAAATAAATACATGGCCAGGATAATCTCATAAGCACAAATGCTTGTTTGTTTGGGACGCCCTAGAGTTTGATTCAGATATCAGATTTCACATAACTTAAATTACCGGTAATAATTCAATTACCTAGTTATTCAACTAATTATGAATAATAATACCATTATTATCATTACAAAAGAATTGAATGATTCATAACTACTTCCGAATACATTCATGACTCTTTCTGGCGATCACCCTATGAAGCCAATAAAAAGTGGTCTTTTGATACAGGTGGTCACTCAACACAGGTGGTCTAACAAACCTCTTTTGCGTTAGCTGATTCGCTGTCGAGATGTGAGTACAATGCTTCTAGCGTGTCTCTCAGGCGTCTTTGTTTGCCTTTGTTTGGCTAGAAAGAAGAAGACAGGCAGGGTAAATATCTACATATATATTTCATAAATTATAAACCTAAAAATGTATATTAGGGACCGAGTGGGACTTGAACCTACACTTCTAGACCACCAGCCTCATCGACACTTTCAGGGGAATAAACAGCAAAAAAAAAGACTAAGTTGGGGAATATTCAAACTGTCGTAAACTTAGCTATGGGTACCGTGACTACGTAGTTAATTTTGTTTGACTTTGAAACAAATCCATCAAGCTTTTTGTCACGAAGCAGGCATATAAACCAAAATTGCGTGAATGTAATGAGGATGATGCCTACTTGAACACAGTCGTTGTTAACCTCTTTGTATGAGTGTATGATAGACACGATGCTGTTCCCATTCACCAACCCAAAGGGATAGAGACAATCAACCGTGCATAGCAAGATCTACGAGAGCCACACCACTCCCGTGGGGACGATTGAAAACGTTTGTTGGCTGCATCAATATGACAAAGAACGTTACTACAATGAAACCTGTCTATAATGGTCACCTTTGGGACCAAAGGAAAATGACAGGTGGCCTGTCTGTCTAGGTTGATTTTTATAGAAAGTGTTATTTTGGGGTTATGAAGAGTGGCCATTATACACAGGTGGCTGCTCTATAGAGGTGGTCGCTGACACAGGTTTGGCTGTATTTAGATTGCGTCTATCTACAGATGGAGACAACAGGACAACACTTTAAAAAGTGTCAAATTCACCCACCTGCAGGAGCATTGTCTGGAAATTTACAGGAAGACCAAAGCGAAGAACCGATTCAACAAACACTCGCAGTGCCTGAAACAAACGGAAAATAACCGTTACTAAACAAAGCTGCTCTGAAAAGGAAACAAAGAAACAGAACGCAAACCAAATCGTCACGGAAACCTTAACGTGCATCCAGGCCATAAAGGCATCGCCAAAATTCACTTTCAACCAACGGACAAGAGGACCCTGAAGCAAAACAAAACAACTTATAAGAGAATGAAAACCATTCACAATGATCTGTTCAGATTGTCAATAACTAATCTGGAAGACATCCACCACAAAATCTATGGAAAGAAAGGAAAGTTAATAAGCATTTGACGTAGTTTAATCAGATTCAACTCAATATGATATTCAAAACATTGTCACTCTTTCAGCGAAGAATTCTTGCATCTCCATCGTACTGAGGTTTACGCATCGCACTCCTTTAACTAACGCTTCTACCAGATGTATTGAACATTTAGCCCAGTAAACTACAAGTCATTTTGGATGTCAAATTAAACGCATTTTACTGCTAATTTCCCGTGACTCATCAGAAAATATCCGTTACGGCTCCATAAGTGACCGGAATAATTAAAACTTTATTATTTAAGCAGGTAGTTTGCTGAAACAACGATTTCGTTTAGGGATAATCAAACAGAAGGGGAACATTAACCAAGTTCTGTTGTACAACGCAAACAATTCAAACGTTATTCAACAATCACTTACAAATTGTTTTTTCTTGTCGAGTGCAAGCTTTGACATTTCATTCTTGTTAGCAGCCATTTGAGTTTCATCATAAACAAAATCACGAACCAAGAATCTAACAAAAAAAGATAAGGTCTGGTAAGCATTTCGGTGCAACATGTTGAAAGAGTGCGTTCGACAAATAGCAACATGTTACATGTAATAACTAGCATAGCGGTAAAGACAAACCTGTATTAACGGACACCTCTATAGAGCAGCCATTTTTGTATAAAGCCCACTCTTTATAACCCCAAAATGACATTTATATAGAAATAAACCTGGACATAAAGGCCATCTGTTTATAAAGGTCATTTTCCTCGGGTCCCAATTAAAGGTGACCATTATAGACCGTTGGGTTATCAATCAGGCTTCTTCTGTTTCCGACTGAGGTTGCCCATATACTTGGTGCTGATTAGTGTGTGATTTTACATGTCAAGGGCTCTACAGGAGATATGCCAGCTTATTAAAAGCAACCGGCGCTACTTAAAAGTGATATTTACAAACCTGTCTACCGAAATGTAAATGGTCACCTTTAGGACCCTCTGGGTTATGAATAGTGGCCTTTATACACAGGTGGTTGCTCTATAGAAGTGACGGCAATGGAGAGAAACGTTACAACGTGTGACCACACTCTCTGGAGGTCGATCCTGTTTTAGTAACAAGAGTTGGAGCAGGAGAAGGACTTACTTATTTTCACGAGCGTGGTGTTTGAATTCGTCGGCAACCT
This sequence comes from Calvadosia cruxmelitensis, assembly GCA_900245855.1. Taxonomy (NCBI): domain Eukaryota; kingdom Metazoa; phylum Cnidaria; class Staurozoa; order Stauromedusae; family Kishinouyeidae; genus Calvadosia; species Calvadosia cruxmelitensis. The sequence continues at coordinate 2,404 of OFHS01003261.1, read as the reverse complement.
TCTTGAAAAGTGTAACACTGTACAAAGAGTTTTCGTTGTCTTCAAACAGTAGCCTAGAGGAATGAAAATACATTCATATGAAATTAATCACAATGAAAAGTACCTTACTTAAAATGGGAAAACAACTTGCAGTCTTGCAGGGTTCCTAGCGTGATACTCAGGTAAACAATGCAGTCATTGCAGCATAATGATAAGCAATGTGATGCATTGCAATCAAAATTAGCAGTTGCAACAGCATTGCACATGGTTCAATTTGAAATTCTACCTCATATCTTCCCTTCCTTGTGCTGGGGGATGGGGATCCCCTTATGTCAGGGGTGGGGGTGGGGGTTGAGGGCAGATAAGTGTTGAGGCATCACAGCAACTGCTATAGAACCAAAATACATGTGCAGATTGGCACATACATACATCTTCCTACCACGTTAAACTACTGACTGTTATGCAGATTGTAGTCTACTGTGTATTTGAGGGGGCAGCTCAGTCTATTCCTTGCTCTATATAAAATGTTGCACAGCACATTGGATTCAGGCCAAAGTCCACAAAGGAATACAACAAAAACAAAGAATTTGCATGTGGGCGAAAAAACCATCAGCAATTTCCCACAATGTTAAAATGAATTACTGAATACAGTTTAACCCTGTTAATATCACTTCAATTTGCGCTTAATATCACAACTTTTGACTCAAATTCTACAGGGATGTTGCATTGTATATATTTTGATCATATAGCAAAGAGACGCGACGTGGGAACACAAAAAACTAAGTGAAAAGTCTCAATAGACAAGTATAGACCATACGCACGATGCGTAGACAGGCGAGTGATAAGAAACATACTTGGATGACTTTGGGACAATCATGGCTGTCAATTTCTCATATGTATTACACCATTCAGACATCAGTCCCCTAGAGGAAGAAAAGAAAATATTATTCACTGATAAATATTACATATCACAGAGATAAAACAGACTCATCCGTTGTTATCACATCTGTTGAGAACCAAGATCAAGGCTCATACGTCATAGATAATAAATATTATGTGGACAGCGATATGCCAATATGCTTACTACTTAGCCACATAAGAGCTGCCGTAGCTAGATGGCTTTCTGTCAAACAAAGATAAAGAAACAGCTCACAGGTAGCGGGAGAGGGCTCTACATTGACGGATCTAGTAACATTTTCTAACATGAATCATTGAGTGTAAGTATGATAACAAGGCTAAGACCAGAAGCAGATCACATGAGGCAGTCTAGGATGGCACTTTCTGGCCATGTCATGCACAGACCAACCACCCTGCTGGCACTAGGGCTCCGCCATTATCCGGCTGAACAACACCGCCCTGAGCAGAGCGGTTTATATACCAAGAACAATTACAAGAAGATCTGCACCAGACGACTACACACAGGGACTGACCGCAAGCGAAAGTAACAAAACATTATTTTAAAGAAATGTTCATGCCTCAATTCTTCTAGGAGTGCTTAATTAGGCGTTAGCTGCTGCTGATGACGGCAATCATAACGAGTCATACCAATAGCTTATTCTCTCTCAGTAATTTGCATATTTGTTAGTGCCCTAACGAGAATGCTCAGTTAAAGGGAAGAATGGTGTTTTGATTAATCTGATGTAAATAGTTATTTAAATTCCATGATGTAACGAGACATATTAGAGCATGCTGAATTTGTATAACTATATTTAGTCTTCATAGAAACGTAAGCACTTTCGAATTGCTTCGTAGAAATTGTTATGACGTAAGTGTATTTTCGATTCATAACCAAATGTAAACAATAGGATTAGTTTTGCTGCATCATGTTTAGGAGTATTCATAAGGCATCGACTTTTATACAATAATTAGTATAAGGAACGGAATGTTTGAAACGACTTAAAGACCATCAACATCGATTCGCGTTCAAATAAAGAAACATTGGAAGCAATATGCGTGTTTGTTGTACGAGTGTCATTTACCGTCTTAGACGATTCCATACACTCGCAGGAAAATAGATAGGAAGGAGAACTTGAGGAGAGCCTCTCAATTCTAGCGAACCAAAGTTACCAAATGGTACCATAGCAAGATTGAACGGATTGAAAATACCACATCTTTGCAACAATATAATTGCCGAGGCATAATTGACTTGATTTATATTCCGTTTCTTCATTACACTCACTTTGGGACGATAACGAGCAGCGTAACAAGATATTCTGAGCCCAGAACAAAATGCTCCTTCTTCACCAAGTCAGAGAGATTCCTCGTTAGCAAGCTCCCCCTGTAATCAAACCAACAGAAGTCAGTAAACATAGATGCTCTACGAGCTGACTCACGGTGAAGGAATTTGAATCAAATGCTTATAATATTAGTATATTTTTATAAATTGATCAACACCTGCAATAAATAAATCAGAAATATAGTAGTG
>OFHS01003259.1:0-17634 GCA_900245855.1 Calvadosia cruxmelitensis | reverse complement strand
ACCTGTCTTGACTCTTGAGTGACTACCTGTCCTAAGTGACCACCTGTCTTGAATGACCATCTGTCTCAAGTGACCACCTGTCTTGAGTCTTGAGTGACTACCTGTCTTAAGTGACCACCCAAGAGACCACGATAATGATATTAGGCAGTCCTCCAAATAAGAAGGCAATCCCTTTTCGTCTTCATGCACTTACTGAATAAATTACTCGATGAATGATGGTCAGACTCAGCTGAGAAAGCAATACCAAAGAAACTATCCATAGACATTCGTTATGTCACCATACTGTACGATATCATTTAGTTGTGTCTTGGGTGAAAGGTCTTGATCAGTTGCTGACGTCGTGGAGTGGTTGGCTCAGGCTGGCGTGATTGGACCACTATTGTGGCGGTCTCATCAAGCATTTACGTCACAACTCAGACCGCCAATCAGCGCCCTCCGTCAGTCACTATAAATGTCTTGTATTTCGTAATGTCAACTCTCTTGCAATCTGTACTCTCGAGCCTTCGGACGGGCTGGCTACCCTCCGTCGTATCTGCCACAAATATATATCCAACTACATCCACTTGCCTCTGTCTTCGATCTACACAACACATCTACAACTACATATCCTACATTTTTATTGCAGAGTGACAATCAACATTTCACAATCTACATAATTATTACTACGACTAGCGGCTACGCCGCCGGGGCCAACGGCAGGACTCTGCATAATGCATCTCAGTCTATCAGGTTGANTCCGATTATTATTTGCTGCAAAAAAGGAATGAGAAAAATGTGCGTCGGCCGGGAATCGAACCCGGATCTATTGCTTGGAAGGCAACAATGCTAACCTTTACACCACCGACGCCGATCTGAAAGACATGGAGAAAAGTTAATGATAAATACCATAATATTGCCTAAGGCACACCACCACGACATACTGTACTGTATTTTTATTCTGTTCTGATATGTGTGAAGCTGGCCTTTTGTCTCCGTCTCAACGTTTTTGTATACTTTAATCGTTCATCGAAATATTGTACCCACTATATCATTAATTGAATTAAATTAATGTGGACTTTGGAGAACTGCAGAAACGAATGTAAGGTCCCCATTTTACATTCGTAGCTTTCAAAGCTTCAAATACATTTCTTCTTTCACGGTTTATGATTTATGGTATTTATAAGGAAGTTCGAATTTTAGATCAGTTTTGCTCATCGAATTTTATCCCAGACGTGAGCTCAGTCGTGCTTTCTTGTGACGGATTTCCAAGGTTACGAGCCGAATTGCTGGTGACGTCACGTATTTACTTGGATCCAGACCTTATTGGCGCCGATAGACGCAGCGAAACATGGCGCTGCAATTGTGTGAGAATCTCGTGGGACAGGAGTAAGCCATAACGACCTGAGTTCTTGGTACTATATCTGCGTTTTAACTGAATACATCATGACGTTACGCTTTGGTTAATATTAAAGGATATTATGAGTCTTCGAGAGTTGCAGATTGAGTGTAATGAGTGGGAGAATTCAGCAGATTTCTGCAATCAAAAGTCGCAAGCCGAGGAAGGAGCGCAGTGGTCCCAGACCACTTGATACCCACTCAACAGCCAAGAGTAAAAGTGAGCTCGATATATCCCGTGAAACCTCAAGAGAACAGGATTCAGAGCAAAATGATTACGATAAAAGGAAGACCCGTAATCCTCGAAGAAAGCCTGGCCCAGAGAAACACCAAGACAGAGACGAAGCTGGACGCGGGGGTCGTTTGTACCAGCATCGCTCTGATCCTTCTAGGGGTCCAAAGAGGGCTGAAAGTGGGCTGAGGGGAGATAAATCGAGGGATAAGCCTGTACCCAAAGCAAACAGTAAGCCACAAACGGTGTATTTCCTCTGCTTGATGCATTGCCTGTATTTACCAGTGGGTGTTGCCAGCTGCTGCTTTTCCCTGTGTGTTGAGGTCATTGACCACCATATTCAATGTTATTGACTTCTAGGCCTTCACCCGTTATTTCAAGATAGCTCGAGACTTTCCCAACTGATTGGGCAAGTGACGAATTACAATGCCGAAGCCGCAAAACGTGTATCGTCAGCTGAGGATCTGCAAGATTACGTCTATGATCCTGTGAATGCAGAGGTATGTATGCTATCATTTTGGCTAGACTAGTGATTAATAATAATAATAATAATAATAATAATAATAACGTCATAGGCTAAACAGAGCCCATGGACAACCATGAACTAAGAAATTAACAATTATGTACAAAGATTATTACAAACATCAATGCTAGCGCAGTGTCATAGGATGGTGACATTCTTGACGCGCAGGTTTATCGTTCGGTGGCAGACGTTCAACAGCTTGTTTCATCACCATCCAATAATTCGATATTTGTGCCTGTCCATCGAGACAGTGAGTCCATCCAACGTGAAAATGGTCTGCCTCGACCACGACTCTTGCCTGCTTGGAGCATTTGGATGAGGACACTGGCTGCCTCCGAGTGGCGGGCAAAGTGACCAAGCCAACTGTTTTTCTGCTCAATCACGGAGAAAGAGGAAAGTGACCATCTATCCCCAACCAATTCAGCAAGTTCCATATTGGACACGTGGTCACGCCAATTGATATTCAACATCTGCCTCCATATGTCACGACCAACAGTGATTAACTAGGGATAAATTTTATTGATTTATCTATAAACTTATAAATTGAGATTGTAACTGTATATAGCCAGAAGTTATCAAGTTACCATTATCGAGCGTTAATTTTAGCCTTGCCTTAAGTTAAATTTATTTCCGCTGCATGTACAGCACTATTGGCACAGGACAACTGCCAATTTGCGCCATCTATATCTATATTTCTAAAACATCTGTTTGTATGTTTGTCTGTCTGTCTGTTCAAACCAGGCATCTGTCACTCATTAGCAAGTACAGATTTTCTGACCTTTGGGAAACAACGCGGCTCTGGTTGTGCACGGTTTTCAAAACACACTGCGCAGCTTCAGCGCTCAAACCAGGTCAAAGTTGAACAATGCAAATTGGTGCAGAATCTATCGGAGCTGTTTGTTAAAAAGGTCGCCTTGAAGCCGAGCTATGTTTTCTACAAGTTTGATGAATTATCGCTGTTGGATGGGCGCCTTAAATTTGCTGTGCTTGCCTCGCAAACTGTTGTGCTCGAATGACTAGAAAGGATCGATTTCAGTCTCTTGGAAGCCATAGCTGAGCAAAGAAACAATAGGTGGCATTCGACGCAGCATTTGATACTGCTGCTTTATGGGCTAAAACTGAGAACTGTGATTTGTATAGGACTAATTTAGCATTTTTAATTCTGGAATCTGAAATAGAGGCTGCTATAAACGAGCTCAAAGAAAACAAGGCACCTGGCTCAGACAACGTATGCGCAGAAATGATAAAAAACGGAAGTAAAGAAACAGTGAAGATGCTACAACTACTCTGCAATAAGATCCTCAGAAATGGTGAGTGGCCCACACAATGGACTGAATCTGTCCTCATCCCACTGCCTAAAAAGCCAACAGTAGCAAGTGCACTGATTTCAGAACTATAAGTCTCATTAGCCATGTTTCAAAAGTACTTCTTAAAGTAATTCAAAGAAGAATCATGCCAAGAGTAGAGGTGGTGTTGAGTGAATGCCAGGCTGGTTTTAGAAAAGATCGAAGCACTGTGGAACAAATCTCCAACATTAGAATCATCAATGAAAAAGTAAGAGACCATCAAGGATTTGTGTTTCACAACTTTATAGACTTTAAGAAAGCGTTTGACCGTGTGTGGCAAGAAGCTCTGTGGCATACTCAAACGCACTTTCAAACGCACTAAGTCTGACAGTGATCGGGAGAACTGGAGACTACGACAACGACTTTTTGAAAAANATTTGCAGCAGTTATTCATGGATGCCTGACACTCGTGTATAGCAAATCAGTAAACATATAATTCATTTCACAATCATAAAGGTGCTAAGCTGTAAACACTTCCTAGTCGGTCAGTATGTACATACACCAATCTCCCACCTATCTTTGCTGTGGAATATAACAAAGTTTAGTAACAATCTCAAGAAGATTTGAGTAGAGATACAGCGGTTATGGAATTGTTTCTTGTGATGGCCAATATATATTTTGTCTTCCTGGTAGAAACCTTTGATTGAACAAGATACATTTGGCATCACTGATTCTATTACAAAATCTTAACAACATTTTGCTTTTCAGCTCGTCAAGCGTGTCAGTGGTAACTTCTTCAACGCCCTTGAAGATGTTCTAGTTGACAGGTTAGTCAATCTCTGACTATGTATCTTAATCTTGGGTGTGCTGAAAGATCTTGCTATACGACTCACTCTGTGGGCAGGGTAACAGGCATAGAAGAAATCCTAATTTTATAATGAAATTCCTCTGTTGAGCCGGAGTGAACTCAATGGTAGACATACTTATACAATTTTCAATTTTATCCACTACGCCTGGCAACGCCAGTGCACAATATGCACAAATGACAAATGAGACAAGGGTAATATATCAATTGGGAGATCAAATGTGCCATGGCTCTCAGGCTCTACTTGCTGACATTAGCTGCCTGAGGCAGGGTTTAGAATATGCAGATGCAAACGAAGTCAAATGGATACAAGGCTATAGTACTACAGAAGTACCGGTAAGCCACAGACTTAGTTACTGCGAGAGGAAGGTTCTCTGCTCAAAGACACACTGTAAGCCTCCTGTCTCTATCCTCAAGTAGATGATGAAGGAAAGCAAACAGATTGTCAATTTACTCGACTGCTGTTTTGAATGCTAATAGCGGAGTGTAAGGGAAGAATGGGGAACCGGCATATACACGAGATTTCTTTACACATGATAACATAATGGTATCATGGCGTACTTTCACTGTAAATAATAGAAATAATTTAGCGAGAAAGAATAAACTTTTATTTGATGTTTTTATTTGTTCCATTGCACTTCTGTTAAGTTACAGTGTCATCTATTGCATGTTGTTTATTTGCAGAGGAAATAATGAGCTCAAAGATAAAGTATGCAAAAGTATTGGTTTTGTTGGACAGCTGCTTGGCATGGACTGTAAACGGTACGTAGATGGAAGCCAATACAGACTCATACGACACATGCAAGAACCTTTTGTCATAGCGGCCAATGCCAAAGGCACAACATTACACATTTCTACAATCTTGTAGAGTTATCTCAATACTTCAATATGTAAAACTGTAAATCTAAAGCAATCCAAACTAATTGCACTTAGATGATCCTATATATAGTCGTTGTCATACGCCTGGGGCGCTTTGGCGGACATGATGGCTTCTCAGCTCCATTGCATGACTGCGATCCGGTACTGTGGGGATTGGGTGACGGGCGGTAGCCTTCTCGACAATGGAGGACACTGGTGAGCCACAGCAACGTCGAAGTCCATCAATCCAGCGCTGCCTTGGTCTACCCGGATGGCGCTGGTAGGAGATTGGCAAACTGTCAATCAGCGAAGGATGGAGTGTGTGGCGCATGAAATGCCCAAGCCAGCTGTATTGTCGGCTCATACACGATACTAGCAATCATATTGCTAGTATAGCTCTCATATTGCTAGTATTGTCGGCTCATATAGATGATCCTAAAAGACATGAAAATATATTTTCTTCTTATTCTCCACATTCTTAGTATTTGATCAACCATTGCTATGATGGTCAAATAGAAAACTTATGCTATCTATTACGGCAGCTGCCTCTCCAATGTGTATGTTTATCCTTTTCGGTTACTCTTGTTGTACATAAGGTTCTTCCAATGGGCATTCTCCAAGATGCCATCTGCTGACAGCGACCAAAAGCGTGCCACGTACATGAGATGTGTTTTACAGGTTAGTTTTGTGGCGCAGTGTGATGGGACATGTAGCTAAATATAATTTAGATGAGGTTAGACTCACACCATAGTAAATAATAATAATAACGTCATAGGCTAAAGAGCCCGTGGACGACCATGAACAAAGAATTTACAATTATTTACAAAGATTATAATAAATATCAATGCTAGCCCAGTGTCATAGGATAGTGACGTTCTTGACATGCAGCTTCATTGTTCAATGGCAGACGCTGGGCAGCTTGTTTTGTCACTATCTCGAGATTGCTGCCTACACCATAGTGCTAGCTGTAATAGGGTTGCTGGTCTTATTGTGGCACAGTAGGTGTGGTGTGTTATCAGGCAGTGCATCCTTGCTACCAATGTCATTGCCACGCACATGACCTTGATGATAGGGTATGAGCAGCAGCTCCTCGCCATTGCTACTGCCTGCGAGATCCTGGAACACTTGCTTTACCAGAATTTACACAGCGCCAATGCCAAAACAACTTATCTATGGTGATGAGTTTAATGGCATGATAAATTGATGTGCAAAGTGCTTTATGTTGCTTGATTTTGCTACAACAGAACACTGACACTGTCTGTCATGGCAGCTGATAGATCAAGCGCTACAGTCATTGGTTGTTTAGCTGTTAGTAGAATAGCTCCTATTTGTCTTATGCCTTTGAATCTTTCCCAAGTTGTTGCGTTTCAATCGTCTTCATTGGGGACAAAACAAAGGCAAAGTACTTGGCCATGCTATCTGATATTTGACTGTTGTTTGTACAGTCAGACAGGATAGCTTGTCAGACATGCAACTGCAAGAAAGTCAAAGTCTGGTTCATGATCTTTGTTGAGTAATTTAAACATATGGCTAGTCAATTTTTTATTATTAAGCGAAGAACTCGCTGATTGTGGCATCGGTTATCAGAAAGCGTTGACGTTTCTTGTGTGCAAGATTTCCCCCTGATGTGTTGCTTTAGATTCTTGGAGTTTAACCTGTAGTCCGATTTCTTCAGAAAAATGATCGTAACAGTCATGTAATCTCTAACTGTGGATAAACATGTTTGAACCAAGTTAAGAAAAACACGCACACAGAAGGGAGGATGCTGACCTCTTCCAATGGAGTCACATGGTAACCACAGAACCAATTCAACATTATAGTTGTACGTGAACAGCTATACTGGTAACTGATGACTTGGGTTGGGGCTGTGTAAGTAGCTCATTAACCAATAACCTGCCAGGTCCAAGGATGAGCAACCCCTGGACAGCTGAGATCACCTTATAGCAAACAGCATCAGCACTTCAGCAGGTCTCATTGTTGCTTGCTTGTTACCAAAATAGATTGCTAGTATCGTGCTATCGGCATTCTCCTTGTCAAGCTTTTAAGAAGGACAATGTTTTCTCAGTATTTGTGTTATACAGTAACTAATTCATTCTGGTTTCTTGTAGGCGATGGAGTTGGATCATGGCAAGCGAGTATTTTATGATGCTATTCCTGTGAGTATAATCATCTCAAACAATTGATAAATAATTTGGAGATGAACCCGATGCATAGATTAAGCGATGAGTCAATGTTTTTGTACAATCGATTGTAATGCCAAACAAAGGATCCTCATTTCAAAAATATCTTTTCGGTAACACTGATTGATTGCAAGTCCAAACAGAAACCAGAAGATCAAAATGTGAAAGAATAGTTATAAAACTAATCTCTTCAATGGCCATGCTTTGCCATGTCACATCTGATCTAGGCGTTCTAAAGATGCCTTGCTCCTTGAAGTTAGTGCTCTTATTTTCTTGGACAAAAAGAGAGCGCAGCACTTTCGTTTTACAGAAATTGTGATTCAGCTGTGCACAGCGCCGTTTTAAAGCATCGAGAGGGCCTAAAGCACTTCATCCAAGGGGGCCTAATTTTTAACGATTAAATAGCCCAAAACTTACTATTTTTAAAATGTTCACCCATTGGCATATCAAAGATGTTGCTTTTGCTCACATACTGTACATTGGAATGTTGGGAAGTGCCATTGAGAAGGAGCTTTTCAAACTGAGGGCCTAAAGCATTTGCTTTGAATGCCTACTGGTTAAAACGGCCCTGGCTGTGCAAAGGCATGTAAACACCATGGGGAAGTGATGACTTTGGTGTGTGCCGTATTATCGATTAACAACCGATTGTTGATCCCTCGCTTCTCTAAACCATGTGCATGATTCGGGGACTGTGACTGCAGTGCTGTCATCTTCTGATGATCCAATTGCTTGAAATCGAGGCTAGCCTCTATTCTAGGTGAAGTTCCTGCAGTCAATGGATCAACTTTAACTTGACCCAAGTTTAATTTAGCTATGTTAAATGTACATTTAGAACTGTTTAATGGTTGACTTGGTAATTTAACTACATTGTCAATTTCAGACTGTGATGCGCAAACTTCAAGATGTCCTTGAAAATGTGGATTCATCAGGTAAACTGTCTACTGCAATCTGTTTGTTGTTTCTTGATTGATAGTTCGTAACAATTTTTCTGTGCTGTTACTCATTTCTTGTTTATTCTTCATTATACTTTAGAGCTTCTCATTGTCGTGATGGACCTGATCTCCATTCTGGCTGCAGACTATCCACACATCTTTGCCGATTATTTCAGGGTAAATGACCATTTACACCAACGCTATTCTGTGCGGTTCTTCTGCTTTAAATATATGAAATATATTTGCCCGCTTTAACCAGTAATATGGAGAAAACTTTGGAAGCTTTTGATTTATTTTCCATTGAAGGACACTGTTGATATCCTTGTTGGTTGGCACATTGATACGACACAAAATTCAAAACTCATCGAGAAATTATCAGGTATGTGGGCATCACTTTCAAACAGCAGAAACTCAGCTCTCATCTTGTTATGAACTAAAACTGTGTGAAATCTATGTGAAAATCATATTGAAAAGTGTTGTGAAGACATATGAAATATGCACTTTACACGTAGTTTTTGTTGTTGTTGTTAAATTCACACAGTTTTAACGACGTGCTTCCTATTTCACATGGTTTCATGCACTTATGATTCATATTGTCGTGGATTTTGTCATTCCATGCCAAAACACACCAGATTGACTCTCACCCTCCCATATTTTAATAAACTTTGTAGGCCGATAGATATGGTCAATGAGACCTCTCTCGTTTAATTTTGTGAAAAATGGTGTGAAAACACGAAAAATATCGACCAATCAATTTTGTTGCCATTTCTGATCGTAGAGCAGATAGAAACACATTTGCGTTCGTAACTTTGGCTACGCACATGCTACAATAGTCACTCAAATAGCAGAAGAAAGATCTCGAGACGCTGATTCAACTCATTTCTTGAATTAGTATCGATATCAATAATTTGTGACACTATGCTGAAAATTGAGTTTTACATTTTGGCAGGCCGTGTAACAGAACCCAAGCTTTAACTTTGTTAATATAGCCAATCCTGTGTGTTCTTATCAGTCATGACATGTTTTGTTATCCCCTTGTAGCTTGTTTGATTGACTTCCATCCATTTTGGCTCACCGACATCAGTTTCTCATCAACTCTGCTGGGGCAATTTTTAGAAGACATGGAAGGCTATGCAGACGTAAGTGCTGTGACAATTATAGAATAGCATGACGTCTTGTCCATTTTGGTGTCACTGTGCTATGACTGATCTCGAAAGTAATATACCAAGGTAGTTTTAGGCAGACAAAGACTGGTTTTATTAAGTAGCTAAGGCTTCCAGCAAATGGTCTACTTCTGCTAAGGATAACGTAACTTGAAAGCTTTCTGGCAGCAGCAGCAATAAGGGAATGTCCCAAGGCAGCCGTCTGGTTCATTGGTAGAAATTGATGATGGTGTTGGAGGTAAAGATATACTTAATTGCAGCTTGTGAAATTGACTTGTTGACAGAAATCAATACCGTGTTGTGGCTACATTGTCATTTATGCCATTGCTGAAGGACAAGATTAATACAACACAAAGATCAGAGTCATATTAACATTCTATGCTTCATAGAGAACACACATAGAAAGCAAAGAATACCAGAGACACGGCAATTGCTCAATGACGGCATATGAGTAGGCTAATACATAATTGCCCCGAACAATCTTTAGTCTGTTGTCTCCTTAAGAACATCATTAATTTGACGCTTGACTTATTGCTAAATTGTTCTTTTTTCTTCTACTTAGGAGTTAAGCTGCTTTTCCAAAGGTGACTCTGACCCTGAATCTGCCGTATCGCCTTTTGTGTCCTTATCAAAGCTTGCTGCACTTGTGAGGTAAAATCTTGTGCATTGAAGCTTCACTATTGTGGAACCGACACAAAAAGCATTTTAATATTCTTTTCTGCTACGTAGATAAATATGTAGGCATTTGTACTTTTTAGCTCTCAATTATAGTAGCAAAGATGTAGGTGTGTAAGTTGAATGCAAGTATTTATTAGTAGCAATTAAAAGTTTTAAGTTGATTGTGACGAAATTTTCAGCTGAATTGTAGAATTTAAGTTGTATGTTTGAATAGCATTATCGCTGGTTTTAAATGTACCTATTTAAAATCACCTAACCAGAGACTAGTGCCTGATGAGGCTAATAGATTTTGTTGTTTCAACCTAGTTCACAACAGGTGGTGTCCTTAGACACGTTTTCGTACCAGAAACAGCCATTTAGGCAAGTTGAACAATATTCTGTTTGTTGTGAAATGTTGCATGTGTCCTTAGGGCATTTTCATTGTTGCCATTTTACAGGGTGTATTCAACAGTCGTTAGTGGCATTGGTGAATACTTCACTCCTGCGAGAGGCTCACAGTTTTCAAGTAAAGCAGTAAACGAGGTAAGTGACTGTTTTGAGCAGTATTTTATTTCTTATCGCTGAAATGGCCCTGCTTGCCTTGTTTTGATAAGGTTCCATCTGCTATCAGTGCTTGTGAGTGATCATGATGTTTTCGCACATGAGACTGACCATTGACTTTGAATGTGTAGAAGACAAGACAGAGGCTTGTGAATTCCATATTTGGTAGACATGTTGCTGGTCCTACGACATAGAGAGATAGCAGAGTTCCAGGGAGGACATATGATCGTTGGTGCCAGAGCTCTAGGTTGTGAGACCAGAATCCAAGAAAGAAGCAGTTATTGACACGACAAGGTGCAGACAACGATGAGGGAAATTACAATGGCACGCCTACATGTTCTTACACCAAGCAACGGCCACTGCAAATTTTCTTCAATTAATTGTTGACTTTTATTGGTCTCTGCATTCTGATGCAATTTTCTGTTCCGTACTGTTCGCTATGTCGCTGCTTTGTTGTTGTTATCTCTTGATTTCATTTGATGTTGTTTATTTATTTTCCAACTTAGACAATCGTGCGTATCGTTACGTGCACGGACATCTCGGATTATGATTTCCAATATGACAAACTTATAATTGCAGGTACGTGATGAGACGTTTTATGAACTGTCTGTTGTCTTATAAACGGGATTTCTATTTAGAACTTGGCTTGACACATTTTTTAGTTTACTATTTGTCGTTAATCGATTGTTCGTTCAGACTATCATTTCGTTGGAAATAAAAATATTTGATTCTATTGTGGACTTTGAAAGCCCTTGACACTGTTATGATGTCTAGAGTTGACCATTCGCAGAGACAATGAAGTTTGCTAGCTCATCATGCCAAGCTCCGAATCGTACGCTCCCTACTTCTCCATGACTGCCTTTGATGGCAAACGTCGTCTATGTTTCGTCGTGGTCATGGTCAATTGTTTTCGTATCTTGATTTGTTAAACCTAGATTTCTTGTTGTACACTAATAAGTCTGATGTATGTAACCGTAAATTGTGGAATTTACGTGTGCAACGGTGTCACAAAGAAGAAAAGGAACGGGTTGTTCTTGTAACAACACCGTTTCATCATCATCATCATCATCATCATCATCGTCATCATCATCATCATCATCATCATCATACCAAGCAGAAATGTACACTTTTTACAACAATCCTTGAAAGTGACAAGGATAGAAAGAAATTCAGATGAATGCATTACATTTTGCCCGTTTCCCAAAGGGCGTTGAGCATGCACTTGGAAAATTCCATGTTTTCTTGCTAATGAACAGGCAAAGGGGGCTAAGACAGGAAAGTACAAATTGGACAGCACAAGGAACAAAGGCCAGTCTATTATGCACAGTCCATCAACTATTTAGGTGGATTATTCAATGCCTAAAATAAAATTCCCCCATTGACCCAGTTCCATTTCGAATGTTATAGCATGTTTGCTCTGATGGAATCTATTTTTACACTTTCATGGTTCATTTATAGAAATATAAGGTTCAAGTAAATCCTATTTGCAGTTGGGCTTCCCTTCCCTGGCCACGTTTGTTTCTCAGTTGTTGACCAACAGGAAGCACATTTGTCTGTAATCTCTGCCTTTGTATTGGAGGAGGGCAGCCCAGCTAAGCACGTATTGCAACCCCCCAGGCTCCTATTAGCTTTCAAACTAGGGCCCATACAAGTTATAGCTGCCAGAGCTTACACGAATGGTATTGGACTGTTTGGTGTTCTTTGCCAGAGTTTGTACCCAAGGTTCTCAATCACAAATCCGGCACTCTCCTAACTGCCACACCTACGGATTTGCATTTTGAAATGCCAAGAATATTTCAAAATCACGTATCTTTATTTTTAAACATGTTTTGTTTGATTCATTATATTTCCCTGTTTGCGTGATTCAGGCCGATGGTTGCAATGTATCATTTTCCATCTGTTTTGAACATCTGTTTTGTTTCCTTTGTGCAGCTAATGAATGTTTGACAACTATGGTCTCTCAACTTGGTACACATGTCGCTTCCAGTTGCGAGCACATTGTCAAGCTCATCATTGGACAGCTTCACAGTTCTTCCTCTCTTGGCTACAAGTGCCAGTATTCGTGTCTATATCTCTTACAGCAGGTACATCAGTAGACCCACTCTGGTGTTTGGAGTTTCCCTTTTGCTTTGGTTTTCCCCTTATCCACCATGCTGAGTAGCAAAACCGTCTGTAAGGAGTGCGCATTTTAGTGGGAGTTTAGCAAATTCAGAGAATTTGATGATTAATTTAATTGAGATTTCTCAGACCAAGGACTTCTACACACGATCAACGTATATAAAAAGCGATCTAGTAACCTGATCGGTTTGTTCTGCTTTCGTTGAAACTACAATTTTGTTTACAACGTGATTGGCAATAGAGATAATGACTGAAGATCCTTCAAACAGCTCATTGGTCAGCTGACCAATTAGTGGTCTTACACCCATTGGCAATTGTGTGGTTACAGCTTTTAATACTGGAGGATGTTTTTAACAACCACTTAAGAGACCAATGGTATTATTCGACCCATGAAAACGGTCACCAAGACATCTGGGAGCGTGTGTGTATCTATGTCACTTCTACTCCATACAGTTTGGAAATTGACAATAATTTTTTTTTTACAGATTATCATCCATGTTGGCGTTGCTCTTCCAACATCTGTTGTCAAACTCATCTTCTCATCTGATTCTTCAATCCTGATGTTGAGGACGTCCCAAAATAATGATGTAATAATTGGTTGTTTACATTAGGTTGAATGTACTTGTCTTCTTGTGATTATAATGTTAACATTTGTTAGCTGCATGCGTTATAGTCAGATTGTAAATGCCGTTTGCAAAATCGTAACCGCTTTCAGGTTCCTGGTTGAATTTCCTCCGTTGGTTGCATTGTGTGTTGATCAAGTTTGATTTCGTTGATCAGCGTTTATCTTTTTTCTACTGTTAGTGCATTTGAGGTCATTGTTCTTTCCATTTAGCTTTGTTGTTGATGACATGTGGGATCTATTTTTAGATCTCTGAGGCTTGCCTGAAGACGTTTCAAGCATTGCTTGGTTTGAAAAGCATGTCACTGCTGGAACTGTCGTACAGGTATTTTTATTGTGGTAGTACAAATGCCGTAGGCCGTTGCACCTTGCATTGCGCGGTAAATCATCCAACTACAGTGTAACCCGCTTAAGCGCAAACGTAATTTGCCAACGATATCCTTTGCTCTTAACCGAAATTGCGCGTATCCGAAATTGACGAAAACAAAGGAATTTTCAAAACAATAGGTTTATGCAACACATGAATTTTTCAAAACAATAGGTTCGTGCAAACACAACATAAAATACAAACTTCATGGCGAACTAGATGCCAGTTCAAATGAGAATACATAAAATGTTGTTGCGCTTATTTACTATCCTTACTGCTTATTCGAGGTGTCGACAACCTATTAACTCCAAGTTGGGTCATCTACAAAAACATGCAGAAAACTGTTGTTAGTAATTGCTCTTAAGCAGATATTTATCTATTCTTAGTGAAAATTATTTGCAGATAGGCGGGTTTTGCTCTTAGCCGAATTGCGCTTATCAGGAATCGATTAATAGGGTTTGTACGCAATAAAATCGGTGCATAGCAAGTTGTTTGCAGATAAATGGGTCTTGCGCTTATCCGATTTGCGCTTAAGCGGGTTACACTGTAACTATGATTTTAATGGGGTCGACACCACAGTTTGCCAAATCATCTTCTAAGGAACACTTGCCGAGGCAGTAGCATCCTTTGTCTGACAATGGACTGACACTACAAAACAACTGTGTTGATGCCCACCTTAAAGAGTATCCTGGTGGCTGCATTTACAAGACAAAGAAATCAATTGACTTGCTAAGATCGTCCTCTTGGCTGATTATTCTCGCGTTCGTTGATCCCTCCACCTTGTAAACTAAACCCTATGTATGGGGAAGCACCCACCTCCGTGTAATTTGGGCCTAATTGAATTGAACATTGTGTGTTTTTTATGCAGCCTACTTGTCCAGGATCTGATGGAGTCTTATGGTGTGTTGAAGACCCACACACAGGGAATGACCGGCTGTGGCTCTAGTAGTTTGATCGACGCCAAAAGCATGTCAAAGGATTTGACTGAAGAGGATATTACAATAGCAGCCATAGACACCATCAGCAATACATCGACGTCTACCAGGGATGCGTTGTGCAATGTTGTGTTTGATCTTGCTGTTTTGACGGAGATTGCCACATTGAAGTCGTCAGTCAGCGGGGTAAGGACAAGAGTGACGTATATTGCAGGCAGTCATCTAGTGCAATGCAGCTACTCCATGATTTGCAGATTTTTATTCCCTCCATTTTGGTTTTGTATGCAGTTCTACATTCAGCAGTAGGCCTTAGAACTTAAAATAATTGAATGGAAGTCCATTTGGCTATGAAGTGTTTGTAACTTCATCTGGTCACTCATTCGCTTATTCAGTCAATCAATCAATCAATATACCAGTCAAACAGTGGACCTTAATTTAGGAAGGTAGTGTGTGACATTTCTCCTGAAGACAACATATTTGATGTTTTTTTTCATCCTTCTTTTGTAGGCTTGGACAGTCAATCCGCCTGTTATCTTGCTGCTGACAAACAATCTAAACCCTCTTGATTTAGATATGGCTGTTTACTTTCCTGCCGTGCAATATTCTATTCTTTCTACTTTGTTTTGTCACACACAAAGGTAAATATCTTATTCGTATCGGGACTCCAACTTGAAATTCTTGCAAAATGATTTGTTGCTTTGCCAATTGTCTGTACCTGCTAGGGGTGGCTTTAGAAAGAGTCACTGGTTTTCAGAGTCAGCTTCCTTGCTACTTATTTAGCTTAAAGTAACATTTTTACTGTTTATGTTTAAAAAAATTAAGATGAGATATTCTCCAGATAAGTAGATTTCTGCTCTTTTGGAACGTAGAGCTAAAATGTCCAATGATTTTCACAATTGATTTCCTAAACCTAACTGTTAGACTTTTAACCTTGTCCTGCTTTTGACATGTATACACGTCTTCAAAACAAGTCAAAAGTAGCAACATATAGCCAATCAGATAGTTAGTCCCTAGCAATCAACCAATCAGCAATCGATAAAGCGACTTCAAGTCTTCATTTGACTAGTTTCATGAGCAGGTCAAGGGTTAATCTTGCATAATATTTTGTATGCACCATTGGTGCACTATTTCTAAGCCTTCGAGTAGCAGCTATAGGCAAAATCTAATTGATTGACCACCGTTTTGACTGACAAAGAGCAAAATCTGTGACAGTTAGAAAAGCTAAAATCAATACAGTAAAACCTGTCTATTAATGGTCACCTTTCGTACCTTTTAGAGACAGGTGACCTTTCTGTCCAGGTTGATTTCTATAGAAAATGTCATTTTTGGATTATGAAGAATGGCCTTTATCTACAGGTGGCTGCTCTTTAGAGGTGACTACAGGTATTACAGGTTTGACTGCATTACAGTGATGTTATGTGGCTAGTTACTAAGTTGTGATCATTGTTGTGTGTTTGCTTTGGTGTAGTGATTTCTCTTCGCTGGCGCATCCTCACAAGCAGTCAAGGCCAAGTCATAATCTCCAAGCAATGATGGGAATCACAACCGAAATCCTCATGGGACCTCTATCTTGCTTCGATAGCCGGTATTGTAAAACTCCATCTAATACAGGCTTGACTATACAGTATAACCCGTTTAAGCGCAAATCGGATAAGCGAAAAACCTGTTTATCTGCAAACAATTTGCTATGTACCGAATTAATGCATACAGTACAAACTCTCTTAACCGATTCCTGATAAGCACAATTCCTAATAAGAGCAAAGGATATCGTTAGCAAATTACTATTGCGCTTAAGCGGGTTACACTGTGCATATCATATTTGGTTCATTTCTCCTTACCGGTACATATGTACATACGTTTGTTATTTTTACTATTGTAAGTTCTCTTGTCGTACTGGCTTTACTGAGTTAACAAGCTTATGCCTAAGCTATATCATCGCTAAAACATGTTGAAGTGGTGAGTAACTAGCGACATAAGTAGTCATGTGACCTGTCACATTTGCCTGTTTGCTGGGTAACAACATTATTGGAATTGTTCATCCAAAACAATGGCATGAAAAGCGACAAATCAGCAGTGTTGTGAGTAACGCGTTACAAAAGTAACGCGTTACTTGGAAAAGTTACTTTTGGTGTAACTTTTAGTGTAACTAGTTACATTGTTTGCTGTAACGTAACTTATCTGGTAACGCGTTACTTTTTTCCGTAACGCGTTACTTCTCAATTGCTTTCCGTTACAAGTTCCTTTCTTAAATTTCATCAGCCATTCTGCAAAGAACTCGACACCTGATTGGCCTATAATTTGCGTGACAGTAACAACAAAAAGCTGTTATTTCCGAAGTGAAAGCCAGCTGAAGAGGGTAATTTGATGGTACCAGGACAGCTTCACACTAGAAGAACAATAATGCCGTCGCAAGTCTATGAGCGCGTCGTTCTTGAGGGTTCTGATTACGATACCAAACGGAAATGTCTTTACCGCTCTTTTGATCATGTCGTGTTGCCATAACAGCGGCTTTATGATGAGTTAACAAGTCAGTTTTGAATTACAGATCTATTGTTTGCCTTGCCATTTACAATAGAGAAGGCGGGCCAGGTCATTTGGCTCCTCACATCATCTTTCTGGGAACCCAGTGTTGCAAAGCAATTTTCAACGTTGAAAATAGGAATTCTCTGCCAGCGTTTTACTTAAAAATTAAGATTATCTCGCTTTCTCAATCGAGACTATTGCTGTCGTTTTGTTTGTTGGCAACAAAAGCGGCCGTGAAAGTGTGAATAATGAAGTCCTTTGTTCGCACCTCAAGCCTTTGTCACACCCGCGCGATTGCAGCCACAACAATCGTGCATCGGAGCGCATAAATTCACGGCTCGTGAGCAGCTCGCAACTGGTAAACGGCTCTGTGATTTCAAGGAATAAGAGTGCTTGGATGTCGTATTTAGATGTTTTGCGAGAGAAAAATGGATTTTG
>OFHS01003258.1:0-17635 GCA_900245855.1 Calvadosia cruxmelitensis | reverse complement strand
TCGATGCTGATGCAGTTTCCCCAAGCTGTGCTGCTTCCCTTAAAACATACAAATCCCGTTACAGTAGTATTATGGGTCAGAAACCGCAGTCAAAATGTACTTGACATAACATCTTCGCAACCATACATCTTGACGTTGCCAGGCAATCAAAATTCTCCACAATGCACCGGGTCTGTCCCATAATGGCAGCTCATGAAAAAGGTCCCTGGAACCTATATTGGCAAAAAAATTATACTAGTATTTTATTTGGAAATTCAAAATCGGATATGTCAAGATTAAAACACTACACCAATTCAGAAATAAATTCAGTTAAAATTTAAACTAGCGTGCAAATCCAACTAAAAGCTATGCAAATGTTACAAAACTATTACAAATTGAAAATCTCATTCAGTGTTTTGTTATTATGGCAAAGTTCCATACAATTGGCATGCTCTGAAACAAGCATGTTTTGGATCATAACTTTTTCTTGTTTCACTAAGATTGACAGGGAATTATTCCCGCAACCATAAACTAGTTCTTTTTAATATATATTCATTCGCAGGATTCTATAAAACATACCTTATGGTAACTGTATCTGTGTACACTGTTCAGTAGAATACGAGTCGAAATAAATGAGATTGAGACTGAAGTATCAATTTACTTGAAATAAGACTTAGTATGGGGAAGAACAACAGTGGTATTTATATTTTTTTTAGTAATTTGTGGCTTACAGCGTGGATAAATAAATTTGTGCTAGATTTACTAATGTAGTTTTTATTCCTCTGACGTGGCGGCATGACACAGGAGCCAAGAACACGACAGAGCTCCGCACTCTGAGAGAACACAGTGGAGGGAAACGAGGCGTCTCGCGTTGAAGGGCCTCGTCCTCGAACTGATGCTGCTGAATCCTCTGAGGTGGGAAATGTTCTCTCAAGATAGGAACCATATGTTTTGCAGTATCCTGGAAATACAGACCTAATGTTCAAGAATGTTTATTCTCGTCCAAGAAAGCTCCGCCGCAACACAATTATCACCCCCGCCAGCTCTATCCACGAAGCAGAAGATCGAGAGAACTGGCGACGCAATGTCTCAGATAGCTGCAATCAAATGGTTCTACGGCCGAATCGGCCACGCTAACATACATACATACAAGAAACTTCAGCATTCTCGGCACCCTTACAGCTGGGAAAACTGGCAAAAATTTTAACTTTTAAATTGCAAATATCACTGGTTAATTTATTTTAGGTAATATTGCAATTTTTAGTATTTAAATATGTTAGACAGAACGTGGATGCGGCTTCTTTGTATTACAGATATGTCATTATTGTAAAATTATGTTATTTTCAAAACAAAGTTTATTACATCTCCTTACTTCAGGTCAAACAAGTCGGCCACGCTCTATAGCCACTGACTTAAAGTTTCATATAATAAAAATTAAGTTGCTATCAGGTGAAGAAATAGAAATTGGAAGGTGACGACTACAATACTAGCACCTGGGAGTACTGCAGTCTAGGGGTCATGCATCAAGAGATGGAAACTCAGATAAGGAAAGAGTACTGCAGGAGGCTGAAGAAGTGCCTGAAGTCAAAACTTAATGGTGGAAACCTAACACGACCCATCAACACCTAGGGCCTTATTCATGGACCGGGATTAAAGCGTAGTCCGAGACGAAGCGTCTATTCTGGACTAAAGTGCTAAAATCTGTATATGGGACTCGAAATTTAGTCTTGGACTATGCTTGAGTCCCGGTCCACGAATAAGGCCCCTGGGCTGTGTCAGTCAGTGGTTAGGTTTACAGGAGGGATATTGGATTGGACAATGGATGAATTTCAGCGGATGGAAACGAAAACTAGGAAGCTGCTAACCATGCATCGCGCTCTACAGCACAGAACTGAGAACTGCATTGAGACAGACTCAGTCAATAACCTCTGGGGCTTTAGCTTCCAGAGTCCAGACAGACCATATGATACAGCACAGAAAACATTGTAGTCATAGACGGCCACCAGGAAGATGCAAATCATTGTCATAGCAGCCCCGGGTGATTGGAGGGTAGATCTGAAAGAGCAGGAGAAGGTTGACAACTAAAGTGACCTGGCAAGGGAATTACGGAGGCTTGAAATTGTCAAGTCAAGGTAATAGCTATAGTGGTTGGATTGGAGCTGTTTGAGCAGTCCTGAAGAATCTTCAGAATCACTTGAAGAAATTAGGGATCGAACTTCAAGCTGAATTGATTCAGAAGACGACACTTCTCTATACAGCAAGGATATCAAAGAAAGTGCTAGAAGGCTAGGGTCAGGCTGTGAATTGCCGTCAGAATTAATTCATCATCGCCGCCTTTTAAAGTAGTGGTTTTAAGTTTGTTTATTCATTACTTTTAACTAATTATTACCGCTTCGTTTCTGTATCTATCATAAAGCCCCCTTTTATTGCTGGAAGTATTTACTGTACTTTGTAATTGCCAACTTTAAGTGTAAATGTGCCAATGAATAAACTTAAGAAACGAAAAATATTGATGAAAAAAAGCAGCAGTGCTAACATAGTAGCTTGAAAACAGCCAATGTAACAAAACCAACACATTGGAAAGAGGCTGACACATACTACGAGGCTGTGTGGTTCTTTGAGGCATATAACGTAGCTTTTTTGTATGAAAATAATATCGCTGTTGTTTCTGAAAGAAGGCAGAATAAAATATTTGCATTTAGAATCCGGTTGCAATTTCTGCGACCGGTAACTGATATCTATAGGCCGCAATTTGTGTTGAACAAGAAGTGCGAGGTTACGTGTTTATAGCTTGCCTCAAAGCAACACCTGTCCGGAAGTATCGCCCTACATCCTCTGACATTACTTTGTATGCGAATGGACCATCAGTGGATACTCCTTCGACAGCATCAGGAATCTTCATTTTCATGCAATTACGCTTCTGCATTTGTCTCTGAAATGTCGCAAAAAGGGGGCTCTTAAAAATTTCAAAGTCTTCACAATGAATGACTTTTTCAATGAAGATTCTTTTGCTGGGGATGATAATGATGTCGCTGTCCAAATCGTAGCCGATGTAGGTCTCATAGCGCTCACGTGTCAACAGAATGAACAACTTCTGCAAGAAACCTGATTGTAAACATGATCTTGCATCCGTTTGCATTTCCTTCAATCTTCTTGCTCGCTCTTCTTTCAAGGTTCGCACAATCGTTGTATCCAGCACCTCGGTAAACTTTTCCTCATCCTCTCCTTTTACGATTGCATTGGAGAAGCTTTCAAGTTCTTCATTCTTATATTTGTATAGCTTTTCAATTAGTCGGAACATTGCAATGCTGTTAATTCATGATTGGATTGTTGAAGATCAGGATCACGGATGTATGTTGCCATCATTGTTGCCATGTTGGAGATTCGAAAATCGTCAGCCTAGTTCGAAAAACCGATGACGCAGCAACAGTGTTCGAAGACAAAATATTTAATCGTAGCTGTGAGCATAAGCAAAAATAACTGAGGATCCAAAAAATAGAAGCGAAAAGAACTATAATTATACAGTACAAAGTATTAAAGATTTAATACTTTGAAAAAAAAATTCTTCAAGATTTTAAAAATTATTCAAGATTTTCGAAATTTTAAAATTGTATATAGTCAGGTTATGTTTATTTTAATAATAATTTTAGTAGCAATGACTGCAATTATTGATATTGTACTTTTATGGTTCTCAATTGTATATGAATGAATTAAATATATTGACCATTTTTTACCAGAATTATTTTTGCAAGGCATCTGTTTACCTGAAATATATTTACCGTGTCTGTTAATTGTCGAGATGCATTTCAAAAATTAACTTCACAATTGAAAGCCAATGTCCTGGAAAGAGAGTACTGTAAGTTGTTCAATAAATAGAATCATGCCTTGGACTTCGGCTTTCAGAAATTGCTGACAAGACAGAATTAAGATTCTTCCTGCAGTTTACGTTGAGTGTTAAAAACTTTGTAACTGAGAAGTACAATTTATTATTATTATGTCCAAGAAAGTTAAAATAATCCTAATTTTATCCAAATAATAAATTTAAACCATTATGAGACCACAATTAGAAGGCGCAAGCAGAGTTTATTGGTTGAACAACACTCTTATGCTCTTGATAAAGAAAACTTAACCTATACTAGGTTCAAGTAGGTTGCGCATTGGCTTCTGCGAGTTTGGTCCCCTAGTATTTTTAATTGCTCTGGCGCCGTCTGTGGCGACGTACGTACTGTCTCTAACCCGTTAGTCTTTATCTTTTTTTGTCTTTCATATCCTCTTTTATTCTCAACATTATTTTATTTAAATACAAATATAAATTAAAAAACACTATTAAGATCATTCAACTCCAAGCTTAGGTATGCAACGAAATCGGCCTTGCACGTGTCTCTCAATCTAGCGCCTAGTTCTTCAACGAAGGCCGTGGCTGATGGGCCAAATGAGCCAAGGGTTTCGATAGCTATCGGTGCGAATAAGAATTGGTCTTTTAGATCTTTGTATTTTGTGTCTTTGATGGCTTCGAATTTCGCGGCGGCTGCTCCAGTTGACTTCATCGTTCGCGGGCGGTGTGTATTATAGGGGCCAGTGTGTCAGGGCATGTGAAGTCCCATAAAAGCCACTTTCCTTTTGACCACGGTATCTGAGTGCAGCCATCCGGGCGTTTCAAATCTGTCCGGGCAAGACCTGGAGGCTCTAAGACGGAGGGGATTCCCGCGTTTGCGAGTGTCCTTCGGATCACTTCGTTGGCCATGTGGCGTCGGGATGACCGGCCTGTGCTGTATCTGCATGAAAGACCATGCGTGCCGTATGCGTCGACGTCCTCTCCGCACTTGCAGACGTGTGGTAGGACAAGCTTTGTGCCGAGATGCAGTCCTACGGTAATTCGGAGCTGCTCGTTCGTTAGGAATGTGCCGAGTGATGAAGAAGGTAGGCNATGTGTCTTCACGGGTCTTGCTTAAAGCAGTGTTGAGAAACTCAGTGAAATATACAGTCCTCAAACAGAAGTGATTTCGTTCATCCAAGATCATTCAACTCCAAGCTTAGGTATGCAACGAAATCGGCCTTGCACGTGCCACTCAATCTAGCGCCTAGTTCTTCAACGAAGGCCTTGCCTGATGGGCCAAATGAGCCAAGTGTTTCGATAGCAATCGAAGCGAATAAGAGTTGGTCTTTTAGATCTTTGTATTTTGTGTCTTTGATGGCTTCGGCTTGCGCGGCGGCTGCTCCAGTTGACTTCATCGTTCGCGGGCGGTGTGTATTATAGGGGCCTGTGTGTCAGGCATGTGAAGTCCCGTAAAAGGCATTTTCCTTTTGACCACGGTATCTGGGTGCAGCCATCCGGGCGTTTCAAATCTGTCCGGGCAAGACCTGGAGGCTCTAAGACGGAAGGAATGCCTGCGCTTGCGAGTGTCCTTCGGATCACTTCGTTGGCCATGTGATGTCGGGGGATGACCGGCCTGCGCTGTATCTGCATGAAAGACCATGCGTGCCGTATGCGTCGACGTCCTCTCCGCACTTGCAGACGTGTGGTAGGATAAGCTTTGTGCCGAGATGCAGTCCTACAGTAATACGGAGTTGTTCATTCGTTAGGAATATGCCGAATGAGGAAGAAGGTAAGCATTTTAACCAAGCGCCGCTGTGTTCGTCTTCCAGTGCTTTAAGTCAACAGACGTCTCTCTGGTCAGCTGCTTCCTCGTATAGAGGGTGGTTTGAGCAACGCTAACCAAAGGAGAGTCCCAAGCCTTTTGGGTGCTGGAGGAGAGCGGGCTGCCTTTATCTTGAATTTTATATGCACTACTTCTTTATCCGAATGTTTTAGCCTGTATATATACGCTAGTCTTTCAAATATTTTAACATTTTATCGTTCTCTGCCTGTATATCTTCAAGTACATCGGAGAGAACCATGGATTTGTCACATATTCCGCTTTCGGAATGATAAAATACGAATGCAACACTACTATCTCTCCACTCTCTGGTCAGTGAATGCTCATTTATCTCGAAATGTTCTCTCCTGAACCATGCAGCTTTGATCATCAAGATATTAGACATTCGCGGTGGGGGGAGGGGGCAGCTTTACGTCAAGCTATCCCCGTTTATTTCATCAAAAACATTGCTAAGCTGATCATCGAAAATAAAGCATGATTCACCAATGATCTCGTCATGATCATTACAATGATACTATAAAATCATGGAATTGAGCAGGTGCGGGGGCCAGCATGACAGGGGTACTCCTGGAGCACTTTGGTACAAAGCCTCGAGTGTAGCACAATTCACATTGAAAGAGGTTACCCCGCCAGAGGTTCATGCAATCTAAATTAAGACGAAGAATGCACCAGGCAAAGATGGTCTGCTCAACTGGGTATTGAGACTCAGGGGCGGATGCAGGATTTTGAATACCTTAGTCAAAGGGGGCGCAGCCCAATGAGACTATATATGCTGCAGCGCTCTGTCTTGGAACACAGTGAACCTATGAACCTACTAAATCTATTTGCGAATAGTATTAGAGATATCGGTTATACTTCTCGTCTTATTCATCTAAAAATGTCTTCGCTGCTACATAGACGTCTTTTTGCAAATCTTTGTTGTTTCTACAAGATCGCGTATGCAAACGTTGATTTAAAGTTGCCTGCAAATGTTGTAATGCGTTCCCATAAATTGACTATCTCGTTCAGATGCCGACCACCGTTTTTTCCCCATGAGGACAACAAGGATTTGGAGCAATCTTCTAGAGAACTACTTTACGAACTTAGCTTTTCGAGAAGCAAAAAGCATGAATTCTCAGACAATGCCATCCATCTGATGTACTACATGTAAACAGCAAGTTCAATTAACCAAGTGCAGTCTCATTTATCAATCCTTTTTGGAATTCATGCTAGTTGACCTCTGCCACTTGGGGTGACACCAGAAACTTGCTTTGTTCGATGTGAAGTCAACCGTACTCTTTTCTATAATGATCGATTTATTGTCGATTTCAGCTAAGAAACACGTGACTGTTATAGCCTAAATCCCAAAATGCATCAGGATTGCATTTGGTCAATTTGTTTGTCGATTGTGTCGAGTCCGTTGCAGAGCGTCGGGGGTTTTAACGGAAACTCTGAAGGAGGAAGACAACGCAACACTCCTGCGACTCTTCGTCGACATCCACTAATAACCGGCGATTTCCATCATCATAAACACCAAATCCGCTTCTGCGACATTGATGTGCCATCGCTTCTTCTGCCATTCGCCGTCTGACATACCCAACTGGCTGTCATCATCAGCCATTACAACATGATTTACAATAACGAAGGGAAGATGTTTCAGGATTGTGGCATATGCATATCCAAATTCCACTTATTGGATTACGCGGGAAGAGAAACTGCGTACAGCCAGCTATTTCAGCAGTCTTCAGACGGTCTGCTCCAGAGGGTTGCCCGATAATGCCAATTGATTTCTATACTCGTTTGCATTCTGGTTGTTGCTGTGAAGACAAGTGAAACACACCCGCCCACTCCACACATGTAGATAAAATCAACTGTGACGTCACAATCGATAGTTCATAATGGCGAAAGTCATTTGTTACCAGTCTATTACGATCAAAACCAAAATATGATGTGAAACAAGCATCATTAAAAAAATAGTCCCAAAATTTGATGGCACACTGCCAAAAGGCGAGCTTAATAATATTTTGGAGACAATATCCTGTGAGAATTAAATGCAACAAGGAAAGGCAGAGACAGTATCGACCGATTTGGTTAGTTAGTCTTTTGTATAAATGTGCAATACGGAACGTACAAAATAAAACAGGCCTTGCGGCAATGCAAAACAGATATCGAGTAAGACTTTCTTAAAATTATCTGTCGCAAAAGCTTCTCAGATGGGACAATCTAAAAGAAGGCCTTGCATTTTATGGCCAACTTATGCAATTTAAAGTCATAAAATCAGACATGTTCTCGAGCAACTCCAAACAATCCTTGCCGTAATTTTGCTAAAGAGTGAACTAGTTCGATAAGCTGAATCTGAACTATCTACAGTAGACTTTCTTGTCTAGGACAACGAGATTAAAACGTAATAAAGAACATCCGAATCTAAATTACGGCCGATAAAAGCAACCAAACGATCCACGTGAGGCACAACAAATCGGATTATACGTAGGACGGAATCGGATAGAAGTGCCCCGCCGAAGTTCGCAGGCAAGCGCAACATCGCCTCAAGGACAGCACTCCATGATTTTGCCTATGTCAAATTCGAAATTTTCCAACGCTGGCGAACGATAGTAAAACTCAGATAACCGTCGTGCGCGTGAAGCAGACGGATTCGCAGGTCGAGTCTGCGTCGGAAGTGGGCTGCCAGGGAATGTCTGTGCAGGCTGCGTGCTGATTGGTGGATACGGCGGAAGTGTCTGATGATGAGATGGCGCGTGCGTAGTAGAAGTGGTCGACACTTGACCAGCCAGAAGACGGTTGATGATGTTGTTCTCTCCATCTTCGATTGGTTGACGGGTCGGCGAGGAACGCTGCGGGGGCTCTTCCACTCGCCGTCCTGAACGAAACAGAACACTCAGGGGTCAAAAGGATACAAACTCAATTTGCGCAGCTAACATCGTGACCGCTAAGTTTCCCATCCGTCAAGCGAAAAGTATGTCAAGCATTTCGATCTGCCAGCGACAGGCATTTCGAATGGAGCTATGAAGGAGCGTCATGTCGTCATCGCTACCGATCCACAGTAAGATCACAGCAAGTGACAATGTGCTTTGTTGGCTTACTTTAGTGCAACGTGGCTATGCATGCCGCCCAGGCATCGCAGTTCTGAGTTCATTTGATTACCGTTGGTAGGTCCACTAATCCACTTGCCTATGATAAGTTTTGCAAAGTGCTCTGTGATGCCGAATTACATTCTATAACTGATTATCTCCAATCGTCATGGTTTGTCTACTATGCAGTGAAACCTGTCTATAACGGTCACCTCTAAGATTTAAGAAAAATGACCTTTATAGACAGGTGGCCTACCTGTTAAGGTTCATTTCTGCCATAGAGGTGGCCGCTAATACAGGTTTGACTGTAGTACCCTAACGTCTGACATAGCTGAACATCTTTTGTTCTCAAGGTAACATGGCAAATTGGCAACAAAGACAAGGCTACCCACTAGCGTCTTAGATCCTCAACAGACTAAAGCCCAAGCCACACCATCGCTAAAATAGGCGCGCGTTGCGAGCTACGATGGGCGCGAGTACTCGCTTGGCCTGCCACACTCTCGCTAGCGTCGTTGGCGAGCGATCGCACTTGTATTTTCAGCCGTGACGTTGTTCATGAAAGTGACCTGTAAGAATCGCGTTTTTCCTTTTCTTTCCTACATCTTATCGGGAAAGTTCTGATTGAAACAACAAGCACGACCAACAGAGATCCAACAAATGGCAAGATGAAGCTGAAAATGAGAAAAGCATCACAATCCCCGTTTGTTGTTCGCGCCAATTCTACCGCGCATTTGTTCTGCGCTTTTGATTGTCTACTTCTGACCAATCACCAATAGCTATGACTCTACTCGCGTTCAACTCGCGGTGTTGAGCTGTGCATGCAGAGCGAGTGAGCTTCAAAATTTGGGCTCGCCGCGAGTAGCTCGGGTCTTTTGTTCTGTCCATCGCAGCTCGCAACTCGCCTATGTTTTAGCGATGGTGTGGCCGGGGCTTAAATACCTAGCAGGCGTTGGAGATGGTCCTCGTTTTCAGGATGATGCGCACGCAGCGGGTGACTGAGGCTGATCATTTCTTTGAATCGTTGCTGCAGTTCGTCCTTTTGCTCTTGCTCGACTTTTAACGTCGACGCGTCGTTTCCTTTGTCGCTGGCGAGTTTGGACGACGAGCTGCCTAGCTTAGGAATGAAACCCGACGACGTGTAGAGATGTGGCTGTAACGTCCGTTTTCGAGACGCCGACCAACGCCGCAGCGGCCTTAAACGTAAACGTAGAATGCGGCGTCATTGCCAACACAAGCACTATATTATTCCAACATCAAGTCGAAAAGAAGAAAGAAAAGGCAACATGAAATCGCATTCATTGTACACCACGACGAAGCAGCAATGTTCCACTCATGCTCGGCCAAGTGGGACGCGATGAACTTACTTGACAAATGGATAAACCATGAAGAAACAATTGGGATTCAATCCGATCCTTTGCTTTGGTGTTAAGTCTTCCTTCTTCGTAGGCAGATCTTGAATGCAGAACCACTTGATTTCCTATAAGCAAAACAGCATTCAAAGAATGATAATGACATAACTGAGGAGAAGTGAGGGGCTAGCAGAAGGGGGTTTAGGGGAGGGAGGGAGAAACAAGGTCCAAAATGAAAACAGGCAAGAAGGAGTGATTCAAGGCATGCCACTCACGCTGTTTTGGGGCAAACAGTTTCGGGCTAGCCCTGCCCCTGTATGGGGTGAGGGGGAGGGTGTTATATCCCCAAAGATATTTGCGTAGTCATCATATAACGCGTAGGGTTTCAAACAGGAAGATCATTTGTCTTCACGTCACCTCTGGCCTTACATTGCTGCGTAGGCTCATTATACAGATCACAAATATTGAATGAAATCGAGGCTAACATGAAACAGAGATTATGATTGACAGCATACACATCAGAGGGGTACGAAAACAGTGATCGATTGCGCTAACTCACCTTGATTTCCTCTCTAGTTTGTGGCTGGAATTGGTAGTCCAGAGGAACGCCAGGGACGATGTACAATCTCATCTGAAACAATCACAGGAGAATGTTGCGAGAGGAGGCGTCGATCTCAGTCAGTCCTCCTGATATTTGTGACGCATATTCATTTGTTACAAACGCTAGCAGTGAAATGAAGTAAATTGTTGTTTTTATTTAGTTTAATAATTATTCTATCTCGCTTGAAATCCCATTTCTGGTTTGCACGGAGAGCGGGATATTAACGAAGCACACTCCCCTACCCTTTGGATTGAAGAACGAAAGGCACATTGTAAGGAGCAGTCAGCAACGGTGGCAGAAGTTACATTTTAATGATGACATTGATGGGCTAACAAGAAAGCGAGAAGGGCTAGCTAGCCTTGTAGAATAGCGAATGCCTGGATAAAACCAAACTGACAACCAGCAGCAACAACAACAATGGCATCCCGTACATACAGTCAATACAGCGGACCTTATACAGGTTTTAGCAATTTAGTCCAGGCTAGACGTTTAGTCTCGGACTACGCTTCAGTCCCGGTCCATGAATAAGGCCCCTGATGGTGAGAACTTGGATATCAGCATCTGTTTCAAATATCTGGGATCAATGTAACTGATCCAACATCAAACCGAGAATTGTTCTCTGGGCTCGCACAGACCAAAGTTGCACTCTCTAAACTCAAGGTTGCAGTGAAAAATGTATACAATGGTCACCTTTGGGACCTGAGGAAAATGACTTTTATAGAAAGGTAGCCTTTCTGTCCAGGTTGATTTTTATATAAGGTGCCATTTTGGGGGTTATGAAGAGTGGCCTTTATACACAGGTGGCTGCTCTACAGAGGTGGCCATTAATACAGGTTTGACTGTAGTTGGAAAGATAGGAACATTCTGCTCAGCTTGACAAACTGACAAGTTCTATTGCCATTGCAGTACCATACCACAACAGCAGACACAGTGCCGTCTTAAGCGTCGAGAGGGCCTAAAGCACTTCACTCAAGGGGGCCTAATTTTCAACAGTTAAATAGCCCAAAACTTACTATTGTTAAAAAGTTCACCCATTGGCATATCAAAGATGTTGCTTTTGCTCACAAACAGCAAATTGGGAAAAATGAACCGAGTAGCATTCTGCAGTTGATTGCCCACTGCACTAGATATCAACATACTGTACATTAGAATGCTGGAAAGTGCCATTGAGAAGGGCCTATCCAAACTTAAGGCCTAAAGCATGTGCTTTGCGCTCCTACTGGTTAAAACGGCCCTGAGCAGACACACTGCCACATGTATAGAATAATACATATGTATGTATGTTAGCGTGGCCGATTCGGCCGTAGCACCATTTGATGGCAGCTTTAAGAGACATTGCATCGCCAGTTCTCTCGATCTTCTGCTTCGTGGATAGAGCTGGGGGGTGATGGTTGTGTTGCGGCGGATATCTGAACACCATGACAGGACCAGTCTGCCTCTCCTTCCCTCGGGCATGGTGTCAATGACCACCTTGGGAAGGAAGCCATCTTCTCGCCGGTTGATATGGCCAAGATAGCTTAGGCGCCTCTGCAGGACATTGGCATACGTCAGCGTTTTCGAATTTCCGGCATGTCGTGCTAGTTCGGCGTTGGGCACTTTGTCAGTCCAGGGGATTTTCAAGCGTCTACGCAGAATATCCCTCCCCGCAGCATCGATCTGTTGTTGTTCGCGGATGCCAATCGCCCATGTCTCTGCACCATAGAGAAGTTTGGACAAGCAGATAGGGCTTGCGACTCTGTCCTTGATCCTCTGGCTGACTCGCGACTTCCACAGTAGTCTGCAGCTGTAGAGCGACTGCTTGAGCACAGCACAGCGTCGCTGGATCTCTTCCTCAGAACCAATTTTGCTGTTGACGATTGAGCCTAGGAATTCAAAGCGCTCAACCTTTTCTGTCTGCACACCTCGGATAAAAATTGGCAGAAGGGAAGAGCCGTCTTTCTTTGCCATACAATGCATCCACTTGGTTTTCTTGGTGTTTATACGGAGTGAATACTTTGCGCAGACTCTTCAAACTCAGTGGTCAGTGCCTGTAGAGCCAGAGGATTTTTCGCGATAATGGTGGTGTCGTCGGCGAATTGCAGGTTTGATGGTGAAACAGCACAATCAATGCTACTCCTCCATTCGCGCAGTGCCCTTTCGAGGAACAAAATGAAAAGCAGCGGCGACGCTGGGCAACCTTGCCTACAACCCACTGGGGTCTTGAATTCTTCTGACTGGCTATCTTCCCACTTGATTACTCCAGATGCTCCTCGGTAGATCTCAATCAGTATGTTTATCGTTCTTGGATCAACGCCAAACATCTGGAGGGTTTCCCAGAGCATGGCCTGTGGGACACTATCAAATGCTTTTTCGAAATCAACGAACAATATCGCCGTTGGTAGGCCCCTGTTCCTCCTGTTCTGAACAAGTAATAATAATACGGTCAATCCAAAATGAAATGCTAATGGAAGCATCCCGACATCTCCTGCATATAAGTCTAAATTAACGCTGAAGCACTGAGAGTGAAACTGGGAATAAGCCACGTCACTGGGTAGCAAGAACATATCTCGAAGGTATTGAGTTTTCGAATCTGGACAAGTTCCATGATAATGGGAGTTTGCTATTGCAACGACAATCCAGCAACTAGCAAAAGCTAAGAGGGAGGTAGACCAAGACAGGCAGCAGAGCAAGCGAGTGACGGGCTGAACAGAATGAACATGCCGAACAGGGTAAAAGGAGATGATCGCCAAACAACAAGGTCACATAAAGGTCAACCCAAAATGAACATGACCTGTTTGTTACCTGATGATCATGCATCGTGAATTCAAGGTACTCCTCCGGGTTGCCAAAAGCAGTAAAATCGAAACCCGTTTCCTCTTTCACCTACAGCAATGATAATAATAAGATCATCGCGCTTCATTCTAACAAAGGACAAAAAAAAACTGAGGGACAATGGCAAGTTGGCAACTTACCTCTCGTATGGCACATGCAAAGCCATCTTCTTCCTTGTTGACTTTGCCTTTTGGAAACCCCCAACTTGTCTTGCGGTGGAAACCTTGGACCAAGATACACTGCGAACAAACACATGTTTAGTAAATTTGAGTAATTGTGCAATTCCTGCATCAGAGGTTATACAACAGTGGCATTTCACACAATTTCTGCATAAAACAGATTGGCAGGCTCACAAATTGCATCAGTAGCACCCTCAAGTCATAAGGACAACATTCATTTATGAAAGTGAACAATAGGCTATAAACTAAAGCCTAAACATAAACTTTAAACATTACTTTGCAAATCAACGAACTACTTCATACGATAGATCAGAGAATCAAGGTTTTTAGTACAGTCAACTCTGCCAATAACGGTTCCGCCATTACCAGAATTTCGTCAATAGCGGTGAATTCTTGAAGTCCTAATGATAGTTACGGTCTGCCTTTGCTAAATATATCCGCCAATACTGGGGTGCTGCCAATAGCGGTTTTTGGTTATTTCGGTTTTTATTCTGGCCTCAGATGGCAGCTAGTTTGCAATTATCGGTTTTTGAGTTCCTCCAAATCAGTTTGCACGATATTGATTCAGCTTCGAGGTCATGAACGCGTATTCCGTCATCTCCTTGTACATGGACAGTCATGCTTCCGTTGCAGAAAGCAGCAGAATGAAACCGATAGCATTTCAGGACGAAATTGAGTCCGTAGCTCTTTCGTCTCTCCGACAGACAACCATTACTTCGTATTTCAATTGTAACTAGCAATTGCGCAATACCGGTAATTATCTAATGTGTTACCGGATTTCTTCAATAATGATTAAATTTGGACGGTCCCAGCACACCGTTATTGGCGGAGTTGATTGTATTTATTAATTATTAATAAGTTTAGTTATTGAATTAATTTTAACTTCACAACACATACTTTTTAAATTAAGTATTGCATGGTAGCCTTTTATATATACTTTTTAATTATGATTGCATATCGATATCAGCATGTATTTTAATGTTTGAGTTGAGGGCCCTGAGGAGGAGAAGACTTTCTCCCTTTGGAAATAAAGATGATGATGATGAAGCATGAGTAGCGAGTACAGTGAAACCTGTCTATAATGGTCACCTTTGGGACCTGACGAAATGACCTTTATAGACAGGTGACCTTTCTGTCCAGGTTGATTTCTATAGAATGTGTCATTTTGGGGTTATGAAGAGTGGCCTTTATAAACAGGTGGCTGCTCTATAGAGGTGGCCGCTAATACAGGTTTGACTGTAATAGAACGTCAGACCCGAGCTACTTGCAATGATTGTTATTCACGCAGAAGACGAGAGTACAACTCTTAGCTGTTAGTGATTGGTCAAAACTGAGCAATAGAAACTTAAAGGAGAATGATTACTAGGCAGAATGTGGGGTTGATCGAAGTACCTTTTCAAGTGATGGGTCCAACAGGATGGCGCCAAACACAGGCACTTTCACTTTGTACTTTTTCCACTTCTCAAAAACAACACCAATCTCTTGCTTTGACTTGTTCAAAAATGGAAATCTGTCAAACACTGACAATGTTAAAGAGCGATACAACAGAACAACCCATTGGTTATATTCCAACTGACTTGAGCGACCACCTAAAAAGTGTTTCTGCTTCATGTAAGTTTTTCTGCAAATGTCAGTGAGAAAACCTGTTCTATCAGCATCGGCAATGTTGAATGCTCTATGGCCTCCACTACATTTGCAGAATACAGATTTATCTGTCTCGCTCCTACCTATATGTCATGATATATAATTATTCTGCAAGATGGTTAGTAGAATGTCAAGATAGATTAGTCCCAAAATGCCATCGAACCACTTCGCTTGTACATTGAAATTGCTGAATATTCCAGGGGAAGCATGCACCTGGAACCCCCTATTACAATCTTATTACATTTACCTTTGCCCCCTTCTATCATTTGGTCTGGTCATGCAACTGATGGTATATTATCACAAAATGGTGCGTGGTACACTGTTTAGCCCTCTTGTTTAACCATTTGTTTCATATATGAACAGGGATACAATATATTGCTTGAAAATATTTTGCCTGGTTTATTTTTGCTGCATTTTGTGGAACCAAGTCTATCATGTGAAAGGGGCTATAGGTAATTGAGNGCAACATTATATAGGCCAACATATAGTAGAATCCTATAGAGCTCCTTAGAGAAACCTATAGAGTCCTCCATAGAAGCCTATAGAGCCATCTATAGAAGGCTACAGAGTCATCTATGGAAACNATATGGAGTCCTCCTTAGAGAAACCTATAGAGTCCTCCATAGAAGCCTATAGAGTCCTCTGTAGAAGCCTATAGAGCCATCTATAGAAGCATATGGAGTCCTCCTTACAGAAACCTATAAAGTCATCTATAGAAGCCTATAGAGCCATCTACAGAAGCCTATAGAGCCCTCTATAGAAGTCTATAGGAAAATGGTCCCATTTTCCTATAGATACCTACAACGGTTCTCGATAGAGACCTATGGAATCACTCTATAGGTTTTCTATAGAAAATTTTCGCAAGGGTATATTTGATCAGATGTTTCTGCAATTCCGAAGTTGTGTTCAGGGTCGTTTTAAGAAGTAGGCACTAAAAGCACGTGCTTTAGGTAGGCCCTTTTCAATGCCAGTTCAAAGATTCAAGTTTACAGCATGTTGAGATCTATTGCAGTGTGCAATCAACTGCAGAGTGCTACTGAACTAATCTTTATCCCAATTTGCTGTTTGTGATCAAAAGAAAATATTTGATATGCTAACGGATGAACATTTACCAATAGTAATTTCCGGGCTATCTAATCATTAAAAGTTAGGTCCCCCTTAAGTAAAGTGCGTTAGGCCCTCCTGACGCTTAAAACGGCACTGGTTGTGTTCATTTGTCTTGATTTGACCAATTATTAATGGCTTGTCAACGGTTATTATAAACGGATTGCAAAGAATAAAGTCTGTTAAATTGCTTGATCTCTTCATTAATGTCAATGAAAAGGATACGTATCTTCATGAACTGTTTCATTCCACATGCCGGCAATTCAACAAAGTCTTGGCGAAAGAAATCCAAATAAAACCAATGCGCCAATTCAATTTGAAAACATATCCTAATCATGTCATCTTTCTCTTCGACCGGAATGTTGATCAAGAAACGACTGAAACGAACAAAAGAGAACAATGCCACTACTGAAATCAACTATAAAACAGAAATTGCATTAAAAACTGAGAATATCATAGCAATACAGTATCGTTATACATACAGTAAAACCTGTCTAGATAATGGTCACCTTTGGAACCTGAGGAACATAACCTTTAGACAGGTGACATTTCTGCCAAGGTCAATTTCTATAGAAAATGTTATTTTGGGGTTATGAAGAGTGACCTTTATACAAATATGGATGCTCTATGGAGGTGGCCGCTAATACAGGTTTAATTGTATACATGTTTGTTTGTTTGTCTGTGCGTTCAAGCTGTTCATAACCCGACAACAGTTACTAATTAGCACGTATGAATTTGACTAGCTCTTGGAAACAACAAGGTTCTGGTTGTGAACGGTTTTTTAAACATGCAGTGGCTGACGCGTGGTCAGTGTGAACTTGACGTCATCTTTGTATATTCATATGATCCTACGAATATTTAGCCATGTTATTCTAAAATCATTCTTATTTGTCGTCTACTTCATCATGTCAACAACTCCGTCTGTCCTGTATTCTACGCTGTGTCTCATTGGACCGACGAATAACACTGAATACAACAACTTCACCGAAGCAAGTCTAACATTTCTGGCATTATCCAATTGTATTTCAAACTAATAAATCATACGTATAGAAAACAATAATAGCAATCCAAAGATTTGTTGACTAGCAACGGTCGCAGCTTACATTGACTGAATTACTCAGGGATGAGAACGGCGAAACGCTAAATCCGAGGAGATCCCCGCGGGAGGCGAAAATTTTTCGAGATTAGGGGCGTGGCATGTGGCATTACAAGGGCTGGGAGTCTCCCCAAAATTTTACGGTCG